>WSYH01003663.1:34005-63765 GCA_036426205.1 Ascaphus truei
GGAGTCCCTGTGTGGCAGGTAAGGAATCAAATTCCTTATTATACTAATAGCATTAAGACTGCCACCATTCCTAACAGTTTCAAACAATTCAGACTATATTTGGATACGGGATTCCCTACAGACGCCGATAGGAGTCTGCACGCATCTTGTAACTGTCTTAATATCTTCTTCTAATTGTTGGGAAGACATAATCACAAGTCGCCCCCCTTGTCGCATTCCTAGTACAATATCCTAGATTCTTTTTGATACAAAAAATCATTCTTTTTGGGTTTGTTCCCCCCCCCCCCCCTAATCTCCGTGTGATGTCTAATTACCTAAATTTACACTTGAGCAGGAAAACCTTGATCTAATAACGTAATTCCCCCGTTCTACTAGATTTTCAAACCCAGTAATTGAGGCCCTCTGTTGTAATAGGGCAAAACAAGATGTCTGCGATAGCCTGAGTCTTCATTTCAAAGAAGGTTGGGTATATTGAAGAATGTTCGCCCTGTGTTCAAAGCAGTGTTTCCAAATCGAAAGGGCGGCAACAGTCCTTAAAGTCAATGACCTCAGGCTCATTGTCCAATGGTGATTTTTCAACAGGTCTCCACTGCCTAAGTGTGTCAAGAATCATTTTTTTGACCTAAACATTTTCTTTAGGGACAGCTTTCTTGTAAATTTTGTAGTCGATCACAGTTTGAAAGAGTGAAATTTTGTGAATGTGCAAACCAGTCCCTTATTGAGAAGTGTCACTTGATCACATGTGTAGGTGATACCAGACATATTAATACATTACCAGTATCCATCACGCGGGATTTCTTTCCGCTGTGTGCTTTCTCGTGCCTCGTTTGCCTTTTGGATCTCTTGTTCTCCTCCCTTGTTCGGGCCTGCCGTAAAAAATCTTAGGAATGGTTTGACCTCCTCTCTGGCGTGAAACAAGCGTGCGCTATTGTTGAATCAGCTGTATCCCCGGGAAGCGTTTTTTGCGTAAAACACCTAGGACGCCACCAGCAACTCCCTCGTCATTACAGACGCCAGTAAGACGTTCCAGCGGATACACATCCTCAACGGCCAGCCAACCTCCAAGGATACAACTACACCGGGCTGGTAAGGGCAGCAGCGTAACGGCACAAGGACCAGGAGTTCGTGTTTCTGGTACTTCCTTCCTGATCCCATCCCCCCACTGCAAACGGGCCCCCCTCCCATGGGGGGGGGGCGGTGAGTTTATTATCCTCGATATTATTCTTATATGACTTATCATTCCTGTCAATTGTGATAGCCATCTTCGATATCAGCGACTATTGAGTAATTCCCATGTACACCCCTTATATTACTTGCTCTGGGAGCAATCAGCTTTTGGGTTCATTCCCTTGTCTCTTCTAGCTATTGTGGTCAGCGTTGTTCTCTTCAATACACACACAAACATTTTTTTGCTCACTCAGTTTTATTTGTTATACTGAGAGATTTATATATGCCTCTATGACTTGGGTTTTTGTTCTTTTTTTCTGATTGAAAATTATAATCTTTCTCTCTATATACACATCCCTTCCGCTCTACAAGCGTATAACATCTAGGAACTATTTATCCTTGTTTTAATAAAAGTACATAAGATAGTACACAAACGTTTTTTAAGGATTTTTGACACCAAATTTCCTCACATTATGGAGGAATCCAGTTTAGAGGAAAATGCCATAATCATGCTGAGAGTAGCACCATATAGACTTACATGTGGTGACAATACTAGAAAGAACAAGAAGAGGCCGCTCACCTTTTGATGGTAATCTCTGACATAGGTGTCGATGAACTCAATAAACCTAACCCATCATTTTGTCAAATGGAAAGATTGTTAGTTCAGAATCTCAGACTCTAGGGGATATTACCCTCCTAGAAGAATTACTTAGATTGCATAGAATCCCTAGGGACACGCATTAAGAAGTTCCATCTTTTGGATTTTCTGAACAAACCAATTTGAAAGGATTGGGTGGCCTTTAGACTCCTGCTCATTGCAATTGAGTGAACTCTCATTCAACAAGACAAGCAGAAATCGCTTCTTATGTCATAAATTCTGTATTCTTGGTCCGAAGCTTCGGATTCAAAACTAGAGGTCTCTAGTCTGGGATTTTTTAAAATCGATTTATTCGGGGGATTATTTGTCCATCTTTTTTGATGACGTTGTGTGTTCTTGGGTGTACTGGAGCTGGTAAACTCTTTAATAACTATAGGCTTTTGCCAACAATATACTTGGCCTTTGTGATTATGTCTTCTCAACAATATAAGAAAGAAGCATTAAGACAGTGAGGGCCCTCTGTTGTAAGTAGGGCAAAACAATGATGTCTTGCGATTTCTGACATAAGAAGCGATTTTCTGCTGTCTTCTGTTGAATGATAAGTTCCATCAATTGCAATGAGCAGGCGTCTAAAGCCTTAACCCAATCCTGTTCAAATTGTTTGTTCAGAAATCCAAAAGATGGAACTTTCTTAATGCGTAGTCCCCTAGGGATTCTATTGCATCTAATGTAATTCTCTAGTGAGGTAATATCCCACCAGAGTCTTAGATTCTGAACTAACAATCTTTCCATTTTGACAAAATGATGGGTTAGGTCTGATGGTTCATCGCATACTATGTCAGAGATACCATCAAAAAGGTGAGCGGCCTTTCTTGTTCTTCTAGTATTGTCACCACATGTAAGTATATATGTGCTACTCTCAGCATCTGATATGGCATTTTCCTCTCCACTGGATTCCTCCATAATGTGAAGGAAATTTGGTGTAAAAATTCCTTAAAAAACTTTTGTGTACTATCTTTATGTACTTTTTATTAAAACAAGATAAATAGTTCCTAGACTGTATACTCTTGTAGAGCGGACTGGATGTGTATATAGAGATAAAGATATAATTTTCAAATCAGAAAAAAGAACAAAATCCCAATGTAATAGATTGCATACTATAAATCTCTCAGTATAACAAATAAACTTAGTTAGAAAAAATGTGTGTGTACTTGACGAGCAACCAGCTGACCACAATAGCTAGATATAGACAAGGGAATGAACCCAAAAGCTGATGCTACCAGAGTTCATATATATTTTTAAAACACATAACATACATTTTAAAAGAAAAAGAAAAAGAAAAAGGCGATCACTGCGATTTAAAGCATGATATAATGAAATAATTGAATGTTACAAATATGGAGTTTGGGATGTGAAGGGATGTGAAAAATAAAAATATATATATATACATAAAGGAATTGTATAAATTGATATATATTTCTTCAAGAGAATAATAATAAATAAAGTCATAGTGATGCTGATAATAATCATCATATAAATCTATAATTATAAGTACAATAATAGACAATACTCAATTGTGCAACAATGTTGATATTAAATAGTTATATAATATTTGTTGTTAATGACTGTACTATTGATTAAACAAATGGAACAATAAAACATATGGAGTCAAAAAGTTATAGATATAGAGAAGGGTTGATGCACTGGAATACACCCTCCCTACCCCCACACACATGGGTATCACAGGAAGTGTTTAAGCTCCCAATCTGTATTGATCCCATGTGGGTGGAGAGTACTGAGGGTGTATATCCAATACATCTCCTGTTTGTTTAACGTGTTCTCTCTATTACCCCCCCTGGGGTGAGAATGAACATGCTCGATGGCTGCAAAAGAAAAATTAGCGATGCCTCCTTTGAGGCATCTCGTAAAGTGTCTTGATACCGGATGAAGTAAGTCGCCTTTTCTGATTAGGCGTACATGTTCCGCTATCCTTGTCTTGAGGGGCCTGATGGTACGACCCACATATTTTGATCCACATTTGCAAAATAGAATATATATGACATAACTAATGTTGCAATTTAAAAACATCTTAATATTGTATTTCCTGAGATTATCTTTAGACATAATAAATGTAGTTGGAGATGCATACTGACACATTGTGCAATTGCCACATTTAAAGAATCCTTTCGGAATACCTCTAATGTTGGGGAGACTTGATCTGCTGTCGTACATACTAGGTGACAGATGAAAGGCTAATGTCTTGGCCTTGCGGTAGGTGAATCTCGGTCCATCTTTAACAATTGGGTGGATATCACTATCCAGCAGGAGGGTGTGCCAATGCTTGTGAATAATTTTACGAATCTCTTGGGATTGTTTGTTATATGTTGTAATGAAATAAGGGCTTTTTCCATCAGATTTCCAAGCATTGGTTCTCCTCCCGCTGCGTAGTGATCCTTTCCGTTTACAAATAAGGGATTTTCTATCCGTGGCCATGGCTTTCTCAATGGCTGCTGAAATAACTTTGGCTGAATATCCCCTTGCCAGGAATCTTTCTGACATCTCACCTGCACGGGACAAGAAGACCTCACTGTCAGAGCACAATCTTTTTAATCGCATAAATTGTGTTTTAAAAATATATATGAGCTTTTCCTTTATTATATATATATTCAATCGGCTGGTGCACGCAGACTCCTCACCACGATACATCCCGACAGCGCTGACGTCACATCCCCCAACCATTGGCACGCCGGAGCGCAGTGACTCCGCTTTATAATACGCCATCAAGCAAGGTACCGAGAGTCCTCCTTTTACTACTGGTGGGTTTTGATTTTTTTACATACTTTATTTATTTTTACACCTATAGCAAGACCCTTCATGCTCCGGAATGGTTCATGTCACTTTATAATCATTTGTATATTTTATTGACATTTATTAATTGTAAGGTTTTTTAATTATTTTAACAAGCGTTAGTCAAGTGTTTCAGGATTTAATCATCTGGCGCACCCACCCCCATTTTTCTTTCTTTTAAGAAAAGCTGGTCTGGAAGCCAATATCAACGAGTTTGAAGCCCAAGTAGCCAAGCGAGGAGCCCGAAGCGCTGCCGAAAGAGCCAGTAAGAAAATACCTACAGGTCGTGGCATCGCCCGACTCAGAAACACTGTAATGGACTTTGGCGATCCCATGGTCACCGCCCCTAGCACCCTTGCCCCGGCCACTGCTCCTGCCCAGTCACGTGTCATGCCACCGGGTCCTAGTGGGAGTAAGCTGGATAAGACGCCCAAGTTTTCAACTGACTGGCGGGATTGGGTGACAAGTGATGAGGGTTCTGATGGGGAGAAACCATTGTCAAGTGTTGTACATGTACCTAACCCCACTGTGTTTAATCCTGTTCCTAGAGGTAGGGCCTGAGGGTCCCAGTCTACTGCAAAAGTGGGTCCCTTAAGTCCCAAACCACCTAAGATGAACCCCACGATCTATAAGAATGTCATTAGAGGGAGGCGTAAAGGCTCGCACTCTACAGAGGCAGCGACATCCGGTGTATCTTCCAGAGCCGAGTCTGAGGAAGGTATGAGTGTGCCATCTTCATATGAGCACCGAGATAAATGGTGGGCACCGTTATTCACAGGGTATCATGAGGGGATGGACCGCACCAGATTTGTATTAATAAAGAAAGATATTGTAGATCACTGGTGGGACGTAGGCACCTATACTCCACAGGAGGTTGCCGACGAGTTAGATAACAGGTGGAGAGAAATTATGCAAAAGGTGATAACCCCCAAAGGCTCATCTATTCTGTAAGATGATGTTGTGCCTGAGGAGCCACAGGTCTGGGTACTGCCAGGAAAGGCTGGGAACCGGAAACCTACTAAATTAAGTAGGGCAGACAGAGCCATAGTGGCGAGATACCGGCAATCTCATGGATATGAGTTTCCATACGTGCCAGAGCCGATAATGCAGGAGATCGAGGACCAGAGCGATACATGACTCAGAGATGAAGTCCTTGAACACTTGAGGATTAAGTTTGGTAACACTACCTACATAAGGGAGGATAAAATATGTTCTGTGATAAAGGCTTGGAGTACAGGCAGGAATATATTTATGCATAACATCCTGTACAGACCGGAGAATGGGTCTGTACAACCCTTCTTTGTTAAAATTGTGGATCACAACAGGCGGGAAGTGAAGAAGCTTGATCCCCATCATTATTATTGAGTTAGGATTCTCCATGTTGGGAGTTTCCCATTGTGTTATGTCGCCATCATGGGTGTCACAGTCTAGTGTACACAATATTGATTAATTATGTTTTGTATGTTCACAGATTGTTCACCTGCAGGATGGTCCAGCAAATTAGGTCCAAGTGGGGACCATTGGATTCCACCTGAGGGAGAGTGTAGCCCTGGTAAGAAATGGGGCTATAGTTCTATCCTCCTCCTGTGTGTAAATTCTGCTATGGGCAGATTGCCAGGAGTTGACATGGGTTTCCCCCGCTTATGACACTGGGATGTGTGAGTGAAGGTAGGTCACGTGACCCTGTGTCCAATCAAGAGATGCAGGGGCGGTGCCTACTGGAGGTTACATAAAGCAGTGTCACTTCCTATTTAGTATGATTTTGTTGGAGTGTGAAGTGTTAGTGAGTTAGGAGGAGAGGAGTGATCAGCTCATGAGTAGAGCTGATCTAACTATAGTTAGTGAGGTGGACCAAGTACCTCTCACCCTGCTTAGGGGGTGAGGGAAGAGCTATCCCCACTCTGGATGCCTTCGGTCCAGAGTGGAGGCAGGACCATCACAAGGGAGAACAGTTAGTGGACTGTGCAATAACTGTACCTGTCGGCTGCTGTTGCTGCTGCCCTGGAGAATAAAGAGACTGCTGCTTTTAAAGATAACCCTTGTGTGAGACTGGAATCTCTCATCCCTGTGGGGAAACTCTGTGGTAAGGACTCCACCGCACATTCCTGGGGCTTACTACAGATGGAGGCGCTGCACCATTGAACCAGAATGAAGGCATCAACCCCAGTAACCTGTTCCTGTTATCCCGCAGAACATCTTAGGGGACCCAATCTACGATTGGGAGGGGGAAGAGGGGCTATATATATATTTTATATATATATATATGTAGCCCCGGTAAGAAATGGGGGCTCTATATATTTCTCCTACTGATGTAAGTCCTGTTAAGGGCAGGTCGTCAGTAGTTATCATGGGTTTTCCCTGCTTCAAGTCCTGCCCTGATTGGAGGAGGTAGGCCCCCTGACTCTGTGTGGAAAGGCAGAGACACAGGTGAGGGGCCTGCTTACATCATGATGGCCAGGGCTGTGTCTATTTAGTTGCAGTTCCTGTGTGTTCTGAGTCAGTCTGTTGGAGTTGGAGTGTCTGGCTGGACAGTCAGACTGTGTGAGCTAGCCAGGTTCAGAGGAGTAGGACCTAGTTAGCAAGAGGTGGACCAGTGCATCTCACGCTGCCTAGGGGGTGAGGGAAGAGCTAGCCCCACCCTGAGCACCTGCGGCTTGGGGTGGAGGCAGGGACACAGTGAGCACCGACAGACCATCCTGAGGGTGTGCAGTCTGAGGAGAGAAAAGACCCTGTACCTGATTCCAGCGTGGGTGCTGTGACTACTGCTGCTGCTGTATGCTGCTACTGATCTGCTGTGAGTACAATAAAGAGAGCTGCTGGCTGCTGTTTTAGAAAGAACTGACTGAGACTGGAATCTCTCTTCCCTGAGTGGGAATTCTCTGTAAGGGTTCCACCCCATATCCCTGGGGCTTATAGAGATGGAGGCGTTGCACCACTAGAACCAGATGAAGGCATACACCCCAGAAGCCTGTCCCTGTTATCCTCAATACCAACGCGGGAGACTCAGGCCCTCCTGTTCCTCACAGGTATGCAACACCGAAAAGCATGTAGCCAGCCCTCACTATACCCTAGAGGTCCAATCTGCGACCGGGGGGTGGGGGGGGGGGGAACATGGGTTACATTTGGAGGCGAGCTGCTGAGATCCAGAACAGGACAGACTTTCAGCAAGGCAGAGCGGGCAGAGTGAAGTGCACCTTCCGTGCAAGTATTGGAGAGAGTAGGGCAGGTAATACCAGGGGTAGTCAGGGGAGCGTGGATTCCCGCACAGTACGCCCTGGGTGCCCTAAGAGGGTGTTGTAAGATGGGTGTGAGGCTATAGCTGTCCTAGTCCCTTCAGGCAGATAGTGTGAGGCAACTGGGGGGGTTAGCCTGTTAACTTGTCAAGGGACCATGGCCCAGGGCCCGCACTATGAGTGGCCAAAAGAAGGAGACGCCCGTACCTTAGGGAGATGCCCGGTACACTAGCCAGCACCCACATAAAACACATCACAGAGTACTTGCAGGAACCGTCAGCGAGTGCGGTGCACAGAGAAAGAGTTCTGTCTAGCCTGGGGTATGCCACATCATATCAGTGGGTGAAAGCAATAAGAGAGAGCATGCAGAGAGCGTTTAGTGAGCGGTGTGAGAGCAGTCAGTGTCTAGGAACGAGCAATTCACTAGATACTGAGAATAGTGCAATTATACATTTGGAGGGCTCATCAAAGATGGTGGCCGTCACTACATGTGCTCCGCGGAGCAAGAAAGAGTTAAAAATGGCGACCGCAGCGCCATCCACGGCCCAGCACTTAGCAGCAGAACTAAAATGGCGATTCCCGCCAATCCTGGATCGCGCACGTGACGCGTGCAAAGAGACTGTTAGAGAAATGTGGAGGGAGATGTGCAGGGGTGGAGGGTGGAGGGAGATGTGCAGGGGTGGAGGGTGGAGGGGGGAGTGGGCCCACAGGCAGCAGGCCGGACACCCTGCTTGCCCTGCGGGACCTCGGCTCTGCACATGCGCATGCGCATGGGGAATCAACGCCATTTTTTTAAATGACTCACGGGTCCTGGGACGCCCGTACCCTTTGTCCCCCCCTGTTGGCGGCCCTGGATGAAGGTGTGGTTATCTCTTGTATATCCCATAGTGGCTATTATGATCTTGACTGTCCTGGGATAAAGGTATTTAGTGGAGTGCAGCAAATATATTAACCCAATTTTATCAGTTAATAGCCAGGTAATCAGGCATCATATATATATCTGGTTAGAGGATAACAACCTACCGAAGGATTAATTTCATTATTAATTTCATTTTTTCATCTGTGCAATGGTTGATGAAGCCAACATTCTCCTTCAAATAAGTGTCTGCATTTTCCATAAACCATGGTGTTAAAGGGGTAAGCGATAAGAGAATGGAGGATCACTGGATTTATTTATTTGTATTAACTTTAGCAATTCCTCTTTGATTAACTTTTAACATAATGATTAAAGTAATTTTATGTTATTTCAGGGTCTCAATGGAAATAACAGCAATTTTATTTATGTCTATTTACATAAAGTCCCTGCGTTATCCTTAATAGTCTTTTGTGGATATGTAATATTATAGTAATGCTTCATTTGAATATCATTGTCACTAACGGTCATTATATTTAATACTATGCTCTTTATACTGTAGGGTAAAAAATGGTTATTGTCCTTTGAAGTTGCAGATGTAGGTAGATTTACTGTTTTCGGTGGATAAACAAGCAAAAGTCTGCAGCACCTAAAAGAGTGTCTCCCGGAATCAAGCTGCGGGGATTTCATGTTTCTGAACGGGATACCCACAGCATTAATCCTTCACTTAATCGCTCTCTGAGACAAGTTATAAAAAGCCAGTGGAGTGTGGAGTGTGGAGGAGCTGCTGGAGTAGATGAAGGGATTTCCAGAGTAGCTCAGCCGTCTTGAGATAAGAAGAAGTCTCTGTGCAATGGCTAAGGACATTTAAACCCCCCTTGATGATGTAGCTGGCCGAACATACAGCAGATATCTACATCTTGAGGATGTAGGGGGAATACTATAGAACTGTATTTGGTCGTCTGTGCCATCAAGGTGTTTAAATGTCCTTAGCCGTTACACTGAGCCTTACCTCAAGATTTTTCAGCTGCTCTAGGACTCCCTTGAACTTCATCCACTCATACAGCTCCTCCCTACTGTTCATCTTCTAAAACCGATTGCGGCTGGTGACTATGAAGGATTAACGCTGCGAGGATTTCATTTTGACGCATAGAGCCCCACAGCGTTATTCCTTTCTGTTTTCAGTGTGGCGATCATAGTATTGTGTCCGATCAAGGCACCAAAAACAGTAGGTCTTGCTACATCTGTATACCATTAATGTGATGTTATCTTAACTTCACATTAAGGGACTTAATGGAGCTTTGTAGATCTTGGCCCTAGTGAGGCCAGGCTTACTTTAAACATTGTACTCCATACATGTGGTCCTGACTTTGCTTTAGTTACCAAGGAAACACCTTTAGGCTATTAAAATTTCTAACAGAACAAGACAGTGATGCCCTCTATCTCCCGTTTATCTATTCTAACAATTGAACTATTAGCATGCAAAATTAAAATCTCAATTGGAAACTAATCCATTACATTATCCTAACACTGACAAATTACATTAACGTTGCTCCCAAATCTATATGAAGCATTAACAGAATTTAATACCGTACTAAAAAAACTTAACTTAAAATATTATTAATAAATAATAACTATAATCAATATTACAAAAGACTATCAATCCTTAGTCAAAAATAAATACCCTGACCTGTTTAAAAATATATATCTTAATTTTCAGTACCCTGACCTCACCTAGCTACCAACACTAAACTAGAACTACTATCACTGCTATGCTTCTTCTGCTATTTATATTTGCTCTAACGTCATTTATTTCCAAGCTTCACTTTTCTTTCTATCAACCTCATTATTCCTATATATATTCCTCCATTCATATATTTTCATCTCTCCTTCCTTCTCTACTTCTCTGTTCACATGAGCTCCTTTCCTATCTGCACCTTCTGACACCACTCAGCAATACACCCTGCACTAAAACACAAACCTACAGATCCTCCTCACACATCCTACTTCTTTCCATGCTTCTCCTCGTTGCTTCTGGGGATCTCTCCCAATCCTGAAGCATCTTTTTTTTACATCCTCCTCTCACATCCAACTTGTCCTCCTCGTGGTGTAATCCCCTCTAACCTCATGCCCTTCAACCACCCCTCTCCCTATCTCCTGTGCCCTTTGGAATGCATGCTCCATTTCTAACAAGTTAATATCTGTACATGGCTTCTTTCTCCCTCACTCTCTGCTCCTTTTGGCTATATCTGAGAACTGGCTCACTCAGTCCGACTTTGCACTGCAAGCTGCCCTCTCTCATGGTTGACTTTCTTTCTCCCATACTCTGCATCCTTATATCAGGGGTGGAGGCATAAGGCTCCTTCTCTCCTCAATCTGCCATTACCAAATCCTATACATCCGTCTCTTTATTTTCCTCCCTTTGAGGTTCACAGTGTCCATCTTTTTTCTCCTCACTCTCTCCAGGTAGCGGTCATTTATCGCCAACCTACCTCTACTCATCCTGCTTCTTTCTTTCTCTCTGACTTTGAATCCTGGCTCTACTTCTTTCTCTCTTCCAATTTCCCTTCTATTCTCCTTGGGGACTTCAACTGCCTTATTGATGATCCCTCTCTCCCTTGGGCTTCCTTCTTTCCCTCTCTCACCTCTTCTTTTGGCCTTCACCAATGGACTGCAGCCAGCAGTGGCTACACAAGTATGCAGCAAGTTTGCACAGTTGCAGATCTATCAGGCTAATGTGTCATCTGCTGTCAAATTCAATGGCCCTGTTTATGCCCCACTGTTGATGATGCAATAAACCTCTGAGACATGACTGCCAATGTGCGCCAAATGGAGCAGCACAGAGTTCATGGCACTGCCAAGTTCCAAATGCATTCTCATGAACAGTTGGCCTAACACAGAAAAGCTTTTATTTAATTAATGTATTTATTCTACTCTTCTCATTCTGCAGATGACGTTAAAAGGGAAATCCAGAAAATCCGTCGTGTTATCCTCTTTGGAGTTTTGTGCCGCCCAGTGTTTGAACAACTGGGAAGGCCTCTGAGAGCTTGCAAGTTCCTCCTGGTCAATTGGTTTTATTCTGCCTTTACAACCGCATTTCTGTTTGTAAATCTATATTTGTCTTGGATTTAGACACGCATATTAAATGTATAATGCACACAGTATGCATATTATCCAAATGCTCTTTCTGTGCATCTAAACTTCTCATAAGACAAATTTTCTTCTGCTCTATTACTTTGCGTATTGTACTCTATGTGGCTGTAGTGCTTTAATGGATAGATGTAAAATGTATACTGTTAGGACCAGTAGGTCAGGCCAGAATCTGCACTTGTGTTAAGCCATCCATTTTGTCTGTAATAACCAGTTAAGATTCTGTTGTCAGCCTTTTGCTGAAATATAATTTCTCATGTATTCAGCTGCTGCCAAAATTACAATTTCCTCCCTGCTCAGGATCTTGCTGAGATACTTTTTATGTTGTCAGCTTCCTGCTGTTTTAATAAACAATTGACTGATTCTCTTAGAGAGGCAGATCATATAACTTAGTTGCTAGAGAAATTCAAGGTTTTTTTTGATAACAGACAATGAATAAGCTAAATATTCAGACAGTGCCTGTATTGGGAGAATTACGTCCCAAAATCATACCACTAATATGTCCTGCCCCTAAATCACGCCTCTAACCCAAGCCACGCCCAAGCTACACCCAGGTTACACCTACGTTACACCTCTAACCAAACCTTTTTCTTTTCTGTATACAAATCTTTACCCTATGCTTAATAAACTGAGGCGGAAGGATTGAAACACTGTCGGTGTGTCGGTTTTTTAGTTTTCCCGGGCCTGTACGTTCATCAAATTGTAGATAACAGTGCTAGTGTGTGATAAAGCTTCCCAGGGGAGTCTGCAGCAGGACAGTGCTGTGTGTTCGTACCCAGTCACAAGGCCTCAAGCCCTTTTGGCAGAGGAAAGGTTCCTTTCAGTTTTGGCATCCAGAAGTGAGAATTCACAAAGGCGGCAAGTGAGTATATGTGATTTTTACATTGTCTCACCCCTCCCCCCCTCCCCATCTGGGAATTCAGTACCTAAATTATGCTGGCAAAAATCCAGATAATTTCTAAATTGTGACTGTGGATTGGGTTAGAGTCCTTTGACAACATTTTTTGGTTCCAGTCCAGAACATTTTGTGCACGACTGGACTGTCATCTCTGATCTGGGTGAACGACCATTGTATATTGTGTAAGTATAAGTATTCTATTATTACTTATCTGCAATTATTTATCATAATCTAGCTGTTTTTCTATAAGCTTCTAATAGTTTATGCTGGTCACAGAAATCAATCAGGAAGAAGAGCTCAGAATAATGGTGCCTGTTTTAACTGTGATAATTCTGGTCATTGGCAGAGAGAGTGCCACTATCAGAGTCAGAAGCAGGGAACTGCTGCTTCGCCCGTGGGAGCTCAAAGTGCAAGTCTCTGTAAAAAAAAAATGTAAAAGAGTTTGTTTGAAACCCTGATGAATTTTTTCCTGAATGATTTCTTGTGTGAAAGATACTGTGGGTCATGCTGATTATCATGTGTCAACACAAAAATTAAGTAGCGCTAAAGAGGATGTGAAATAACCCTAATAAATGATCAATAATAATAACATATTTAAAATATTAAAATAAATTAAAATTACTACAATTTAACCTAATAATATCTACAAACCATAACGTGATAGTGGAAAAAAAAAAGGAAAAATCCAAAATGAATTTTCCACTCAACCAAAATGATTTGATTATCATATGTGTATAGGTCGCCATCCATGAATTTGCAGATATTTACAAAAAATATGAATATTAGGTGCTCATGATGAAATCTAAATTTTTAAAAGTTTTTAAAAGGTGTACACCAATTATAGAAAGAAATACATCACAATGGAAAAGATAGTTTATTCAGCTCTGTCCCTGGTGATAGTTTGATAGGTTTATTCGTCCTGTCCAGGCGAAGACTTTTTAAACCGGACACATTCTTTCCGTTTGATATATTTCTATCTTAACGAAAGGAGGGGCACAGCCTCTCCCTTACAGTTTAAAGAATGTGCAGCATTCACATTAAAATTAACTAGCTCTGTGCTTAAGCAGTTTATTTCTGAGAACAAGGTAATTTTGAAATGTGTTCTCCTCTGTTTGTTATTTCTGTGAAGTTGGCTGGGTGTGTATGAGAGACGTTTTTGTGTTGTGTGTCCTGTATTGTGTGTAACCAGTAAGATAACACATTTCAATTTTATTTCTACAGCATTAGGAAATGTTTGGGAATGTTTTTGTTTAAAAATGCTGGTAAAAGCTCACAAGCACTGTTTTAATGATATATTGTGCATATATATATATATATATATATATATATATTTATATAGCACCATTAATGTGTATAGCACTTCACAGGAGTGGTGCGCTTGGTAATCATATAGGTAGCAAATGGTAAAGGTAATAGGCCATGGAATAAGTGATCCAGACATAAAAGTAACATTAATGTGAGAGGAGTCAAGTGTGACCCCTAAGCAGCGTGCTTGGGCTACTGAATGAATGATGGTGCTTCCGACAGTGGTGTGGAAGGTGGTCAGTGGTGGCAAATGCTGCAGAGAGGTTGAGTGATATGAGCGGATTGTGATGACATCTGTCTTTAGCAGCATGGAGGTCATCAGTTATTTTAGTGAGAATTGTCTCTGTTAAATAAGCAGTGTAGAAGCCATACAGAACAGGTAGGGTCAAGCTTGCTGTTTTTGAGTCATGGTATAACTGTTGCATGTTTGAAAAGATTGATTAAAGGAGAGAAGTAGTTTTATTTAGTTTGAGAGAGGGCAGAGTTGAAATGGGATAGCATAAATTTGCATAATTTTGTAGTGAAGGAAGAAAGAAAGTTTGCAAGAGTATGAGATTTCTTTCAGAAGGCATTCAGAGGAATGAGTGGAAGAATGTAGCATGCTCTTGTTGGCATAGATTTGGTGTTTAAAAGTCATCTAACCTCGTCTATATAAAAGTCCCATTATTTTATTTTTGAAAGGCCATACAAAATGTAGTTTTTAGGGCTGTGAAGTAAGCTCCATAACTCAACATTAATATTCCAATCCAGTGATTAATAGTTAGTTTGTGGGCCAAATGCGGATCCCACTAGCTAGGGAAAGCACGAACACTTATACAGCAGTTTGGAGGATCCTTGTGGCAATACTGTATGTATCAGGTACCCAGCTAAACTGTTAGCTATCTGTTTGTTTGGGGTATGAGGGGTTTCTACTCCTACTGCTTCCGTTTCTGTGGTCACATGATCAGTGACACCTATCAATAGGAAACTGGAAAACGGTGGGGATTTGCTTTAACTCTGTGTGTACCTGCATATAGCAGAACCCTATGCCTGAAAGAAATAGGCAAGTTAACAGCTTTTCTTTGGCTATAAATGTCAGTAAACCCACTCAGCAATACAGCTTCTCAGGGCTAAGTGGATTTATCAATATTTCATTGAAAGACAAGTGGAACACTAGCATTGACCTTGAATCTGTGTACCTACCCCTTTATCTCTTTGGTCTGAGTGTTTAGACTTGTGGGTGGTACTGTGTTTATTCACCTGAGCAGACACTTAAACATATCACACCGCCCACCAGACCATTATTACTCAGCCTTTTGTCTGGATCACTCACAGCAGTGCTCATATCCAGAAATAGGTTGACAGTCAGTGCCCCGTAAAAAGCTGTGACAAACATGTGCCCTTTCTAGTTAGGTTTGAATTAGTAGTTGTTTTGATATCAATAAAATGTATTTATTTTTGAGTTCTTCATTAGTGAGTGCATCCCCGTGGGATTCTTTTACTTGTTTTCCAGTTTACCCTTTGTCCCTGATAGCACCACTCCAGTCTCTACTCTCATATGCCACTGACTGAGCGGGGTTTTCCACCTCTTTCCCCTTTTCCCCCAGTTATTATACAGTTTGAACCTTTGGGCTCTGCATAATGTCACGCTGTGCAGCCCGCAGACCAGGCCAGTCCCCTGTACTGAGGTGGGATGTTGAATATACACACCGACAGCAGAGGGAGCGGGTCCGGGATGTGGTTGTAGCATGGCCAGGCCTGGGTTAAGATTTTGAATAGTCGTTCTACTTGCCGAGTTCAGGAGGATAGAGAGTTCCGTAGTAAAATCCGTTTCCGTGTCCGAGGGTCTGAGAGGTAAGCATCGTGATGGGTAAGCTGAAGTCAGGAGCCAGAGAGGTAAGACAGACAAGCCGGTTCAAATCTGTAGGGGTAAAGACAAACAGGAGCACAACACAGTTTCCAGGCTACACAGGAAGCAAGGAGCTATGTAGAGCAAGGAAGTGAAGGCAAAGCAGGATATTTAAAGCGACAGTGACCAATCCTGACGAGGGGCATGGCGGAGGCGTGTTGAGGAGGTGCTCGTGAGTGGCTGAGATACCAGGAAGTAGTAGAGCACAGCTGAGAGTCTGTAACACCAGATCCAGAATCCAAGATGGCGACGGCAGAGTTCAAGGTATGCACTGGGCGGCGGCATGGGTAGCGACGGGGGGCAGAGGCAGCAGCCGCTGCAGTACTGGTAGTGGGTAAGGAGGGGTCACGCCGCAAGGGACGTGGCCCCCGATTCCTTACACATTTTCATACACAGTCCCCTTATTTCAGGGGCACAAATGTAATTGGCCAAAATAACATGTTAACAATAAAATGTTCATTTTTAATACTTTGTCGAGAATCCTTTGCAGGCAATGACTGCTTGAAGTCTAGAATGCATGGACATCACCAAACGCTGGGTTTTCTCCTTTGTGATGCTTTGCCAGGCCTTTTCTGCAGCTGTCTTCCGTTGTTGTTTGTTCGTGGGTCTTTCTGCCTTAAGTTTTGTCTTCAGCAAGTGAAATGCATGCTCGATCGGGTTGAGATCAGGTGATTGACTCGGCCATTGCAGAATATTCCACTTCTTTGCCTTAAAAAACTCCTGGGTTTGCTTTCGCAGTATGTTTTGGCTCATTGTCCATCTGTAAAGTGAAGCATCGTCCAATCAACTTCACTGAATTTGGCTGAATCTGAGCAGACAATATATCCCTATACACTTCAGAATTAATCCGGCTGCTTCTGTCTTCTTGAGAGTGTAAGTTCCTGGACTGGTGGATGTGGGGATGGTGAAGTGTGTAATATCATAAACACTTACACGGCCTTGTTCAAATGCTGTCACATCAAGGTTTCTTTTCTTCTTCTCTTCTATGTTCTCCTGATGTGGAATTTCTTCTCTTCTGATCCAGATGATAGCCTCTTCAAGTAACCAGCAAACCTCGATTGCGGTGTCTCCCTCAGAGTAAATGGATGAGAGTGAAAATGTTTAGGGACAATACAAATAAATAATAAAAATGCCTGATTACAATGATTGAGAATATATATATCAAAAAGCAGAAAAAGACTGCAAACACTCACATGGGCAGGTGTAAGTGTGGTCTTTTGGGAGGTGTCTCTATCCTCTTCACATATGGAGACTCTCAAAAGAAGATCCTCGTGTTCTAAATAAATAATGAAAATGGGTGGTTAGTAGATAAAAGGGAATATAACATTAATACTCACACGGCCACGTGTAAGCTCACGCAGGGATCGGTATCTTTGTTCTTTTCCTTTGAACTTCAATCCCCAGAGTGTATTGGAGTTGCTCTCCGTGTACTTGCACAAAGTAACTCAATAATGGAGTTAGCCAACGTGTTCTTTATTAACAATTAAACAATTAAAAAACAATATAAAAAGCCCTTAGGTCAAAAGCCATAAGAGCCAAATATAGAATTGCCAGCCAGTCTTTAGGATGTTAGTGCAGGGCGCGTGGTGCGCAACTAACTCTGCCCGCGTCCTGGTATAGTGCTGGGCTCCTTTGTCCTGCTCCTGTTTATGATATTACACACTTCACCATCCCCACGTTCACCTGTCCGGGAACTTACACTCTCGAGCTAAATCATTTGTTACCCCTATCATCCCTCAACCTGTGCTCCCCCTTTTTTTCTTGTATTTCTGCACCATTAAGGATCCTGGATAGATCCTATTGGGGTTTGAGTCACAGGAAGAGACTACGAAGCAGATGGGAACCTTATATACTTTATAAGGTCGTGATGTTCTGAAAATAATTTTTCATTTCTCCCATACCTTTCAGTTTGGGTAGCGCCCGGGTATCTCTCTTTGCCATTGTTTCTGTCTTCTGTCACATCATCAATAAACACTAGTGACCCAGTGCCATTGTAAGCCATGCATGCCCATTCCATCACACGGCCTCCACCGTGTTATACAGATGATATGGTATGCTTCGGATCATGAGCCGTTCCAAGCCTTCTCCATACTTTTTTTCCACATCATTCTGGTACAGGTTTATTTTTTATAAAATGTTTTAAAAGGAAGTTAAAGGAAGTTAAAACTTGTTTTAAAGTATATCCTGGGCATAGAGTTAAGACAAATAATACATGTTTGACAAATAATACAGGGTTGAGGTTGATCTTAGTTTCATCTGTCCATAGAATGCTGTTCCAGAACTGGGCTGGCTTTTTTAGATATTGTTTGGCAAAGTCTAATCTGGCCTTTCTATTCTTGAGGCTTATGAATGGTTTGCACCTTGTGGTGAACCCTCTGTATTTGCTCTCGTGAAGTCTTCTCTTTATGGTAGTCTTGGTTAATGATAGGCCTATCTCCTAGAGAGTGTTCTTCACTTAGCTGGATGTTGTGAAGGGGTTTTTCTTTACCATGGAAAAGTACCAGTGGATCATCCACCACTGTTGTCTTCCATGGACGTCCACGCCTTTTTGTGTTGCAGAGCTCACCAGTGCGTTCTTTATTTCTCAGAATGTACCAAACTGTTGATTTGGCCACTTCCTAATGTTCCTGCTATTTCTCTGATGGATTTTCTTTTTTTTTTGCAGCCTAAGAATGCCTTGATTCACTTGCATTGAGAGCTCCTTTGTGACGGTTCAGGGGATTCCTTCCCATTCATGTGTCCCTGATGTTCCCGAGCCCCTGCTGCGGCGTTCCCCACTCTCAGGCCCCCTCGGTATCTGCTCCCATTCCCTCTGATTACAGAGGGCGCGCGCACATGCTCCTCTTCTAGGAGTTTCCAGTCTCCTGACTCCTCCTCTCATGCCCTGCAGGCGATCTCCCTTACTGGTTCCCCTGTCTCCTCCTCTTCTCCTCCTCACCTATCCCTGCTGTCTCCCACTTCACCCTCTGCTCCTCCTCTCTCTCCTATTGGTGTTCCCTCCTTTATAACCCCATGTCTGTACTTCCTATCATTGCTCTGCATAGCTTCTGTTATCCCTGTGTTTGCAATCCTATGCTTGGCTCTCTCTGTGTTCTAGCCTTTTCCTGCTCCTGCTTATCTCTGGATTTCCCTGGTTTGACCTCTGCTCGTCCTGGACTACCCTGCTCTCTGTTTCCCTTGAACCCTGCTTACAAACTCTACCTTGCTGACCTCTGTAACACCTTGGACTTGGCTTACGGACTTGACGACTCTGACTTCTGGATCCCTGGACTCTGGCGCACGGACACCACTATTCTTACTCTATACTTCCAAGGCGTTGCAAGTATCACTAACTATCTTTCAACAGGCCCGGCAATGCCATACCACACTCCGGGCACGCCCTCACTGCTGTGGGTGACATCCTTTGATCGCATGTTGTGGGTTCACAATGGTCTAGCCTGAGTTTAAATGTTCTGTGTGCCCTGTCCATGTTCCAGGTCCGTTCCTGTGATTCGTCCGTCACATGGAAAAATGATTTTTGTAGATATTGGACTAACTCTCCACCGTTTCAGGTATACCCCTGATCCTTATATTAGAGCGTCTCCCTCTATTATCCAGATCTTCTATATGCAGAAGCATATTCTGTACAGTCTCATCCTGTTCCTGCACTTATGGGTTACATACTCCTGTAATGTTGAGACCACTCCAGCTTCTTTCTGTGGAGACAGTTTTTAAGGTGAAATTAATATAATACTTTATTGCCTGTTCCTTTAAACAATACATCAAACAAAAATATACATAAAACAACAAACATCTATCCCTGTTTAAGGGCTAACTTACTTCCCCAGTCCCACTCTGTAAGGCTGGGGGGCGGGAAAGCCCCTTACCCACTTATCACCTCCAAAGTCTTGTGTGGGTCACCATCTCTTACAGTCCCCCCAGTCACACTGGTATTGTGGCTTTCTCCAGTGCAGTGTAGCTTTTCTGCCTGGATGTGTAGCCCTTTAATTCTGGTCACTTCTGCACATGGTTCACCGGGACCCCTTTTAAATTTAAGTGCCACCTCTCATCCGAATGCCTGACACCATATGTAGCAGATAAATGCAGAGGTATGACCAGGGAGACATACAGTTAGGTCCTGAAATAATTGGATACTGGAATACCGGAAGTAATTGGATACAATGTTTGTTATTTTGGCTGTGTACCAAAATAAATTCAAGTTACAGTTAAATAATGAATATGAGCTTAACGTGCAGTGTATCAGCTTTAATTTGAGGGTATTCACATTCAAATTGGAGGAAGGGTTTAGGAATTACATCTCTTTAATATGTAGCCCCTCTTTTTCAAGGGACAAAAAGTAATTGGACAATTGACTTAAAAGCTGTTTCATGGACAGGTGTGGGCTATTCCTTCGTTATTTAATCATCAATTAAATCAATTAAGCAGTTAAAAGGTCTGGAGTTGATTCCAGATGTAGCATTCGCATTTGTATGCTGTTGCTGTGAACCCACAACATGCGATCAAAGGATGTCACGCCTGTATACCCGCATACCTGGCAAGACTCCAATACTGAGGTGGGAAGGGTACTACCACACACCCAAAGCAGTGAGGGCGTGCCCGGAGTGTGGTATGGCATTGCCAGGCCTGTTGAAAGATAGTTAGTGATACTTGCAATGCCTTGGAAGTATAGAGTAAGAATAGTGGTGTCCGTGCGCCAGAGTCCAGGGATCCAGAAGTCAGAGTCGTCAAGTCCGTAAGCCAAGTCCAAGGGGTTACAGAGGTCAGCAAGGTAGAGTTTGTAAGCAGGGTTCAAGGGAAACAGAGAGCAGGGTAGTCCAGGACGAGCAGAGGTCAAACCAGGGAAATCCAGAGATAAGCAGGAGCAGGAAAAGGCTGGAACACAGAGAGAGCCAAGCATAGGACTGCACACACAGGGATAACAGAAGCTATGCAGAGCAATGATAGGAAGTACAGACATGGGGTTATAAAGGAGGGAACACCAATAGGAGAGAGAGGAGGAGCAGAGGGTGAAGTGGGAGACAGCAGGGATAGGTGAGGAGGAGAAGAGGAGGAGACAGGGGAACCAGTAAGGGAGATCGCCTGCAGGGCATGAGAGGAGGAGTCAGGAGACTGGAAACTCCTAGAAGAGGAGCATGTGCACGCGCCCTCTGTAATGAGGGAGTGCGCGCGCACAGGCTGCGTCACGAGACGCGTGGAGCGCCGCGCCGTGTGGACACCCGCAGAGGGGAATGGAGGAATGGAGGGAACAGCCGCCAGAGGTAAGGCAATGGGAGCAGATACCGAGGGGGCCTGAGAGTGGGGAACGCCGCAGCAGGGGCTCGGGAACATCAGGGACACATGAATGGGAAGGAATCCCCTGAACCGTCACAAAGGAGCTCTCAATGCAAGTGAATCAAGGCATTCTTAGGCTGCAAAAAAAAAAAGTAAATCCATCAGAGAAATAGCAGGAACATTAGGAAGTGGCCAAATCAACAGTTTGGTACATTCTGAGAAATAAACAATGCACTGGTGAGCTCTGCAACACAAAAAGGCGTGGACGTCCACGGAAGACAACAGTGGTGGATGATTCACTGGTACCTTTCCATGGTAAAGAAAAACCCCTTCACAACATCCAGCTAAGTGAAGAACACTCTCTAGGAGATAGGCCTATCATTAACCAAGACTACCATAAAGAGAAGACTTCACGAGAGCAAATACAGAGGGTTCACCACAAGGTGCAAACCATTCATAAGCCTCAAGAATAGAAAGGCCAGATTAGACTTTGCCAAACAATATCTAAAAAAGCCAGCCCAGTTCTGGAACAGCATTCTATGGACAGATGAAACTAAGATCAACCTCAACCCTGTATTATTTGTCAAACATGTATTATTTGTCTTAACTCTATGCCCAGGATATACTTTAAAACAAGTTTTAACTTCCTTTAACTTCCTTTTAAAACATTTTATAAAAAATAAACCTGTACCAGATTGATGTGGAAAAAAAGTATGGAGAAGGCTTGGAACGGCTCATGATCCGAAGCATACCATATCATCTGTATAACACGGTGGAGGCAGTGTGATGGAATGGGCATGCATGGCTTACAATGGCACTGGGTCACTAGTGTTTATTGATGATGTGACAGAAGACAGAAACAATGGCAAAGAGAGATACCCGGGCGCTACCCAAACTGAAAGGTATGGGAGAAATGAAAAATTATTTTCAGAACATCACGACCTTATAAAGTATATAAGGTTCCCATCTGCTTCGTAGTCTCTTCCTGTGACTCAAACCCCAATGGGATCTATCCAGGATCCTTAATGGTGCAGAAATACAATAAAAAAAGGGGGAGCACAGGTTGAGGGATGATAGGGGTAACAAATGATTTAGCTCGAGAGTGTAAGTTCCCGGACAGGTGAACGTGGGGATGGTGAAGTGTGTAATATCATAAACAGGAGCAGGACAAAGGAGCCCAGCACTTTACCAGGACGCGGGCAGAGTTAGCTGCGCACCACGCGCCCTGCACTAACATCCTAAAGACTGGCTGGCAATTCTATATTTGGCTCTTATGGCTTTTGACCTAAGGGCTTTTTATATTGTTTTTTTAATTGTTTCATTGTTAATAAAGAACACGTTGGCTAACTCCATTATTGAGTTACTTTGTGCAAGTACACGGAGAGCAACTCCAATACACTCTGGGGATTGAAGTTCAAAGGAAAAGAACAAAGATACCGATCCCTGCGTGAGCTTACACGTGGCCGTGTGAGTATTAATGTTATATTCCCTTTTATCTACTAACCACCCATTTTCATTATTTATTTAGAACACGAGGATCTTCTTTTGAGAGTCGCCTTATGTGAAGAGGATAGAGACCCAAAAGACCACACTTACACCTGCCCGTGTGAGTGATTGCAGTCTTTTTCTGCTTTTTGATATATATATATATTCTCAATCATTGTAATCAGGCATTTTTATTATTTATTTGTATTGTCCCTAAACATTTTCACTCTCATCCATTTACTCTGAGGGAGACACCGCAATCGAGGTTTGCTGGTTACTTGAAGAGGCTATCATCTGGATCAGAAGAGAAGAAATTCCACATCAGGAGAACATAGAAGAAAAGAAGAAAAGAAACCTTGATGTGACAGCATTTGCACAAGGCCGTGTAAGTGTTTATGATATTACACACTTCACCATCCCCACATCCACCAGTCCAGGAACTTACACTCTCAAGAAGACAGAAGCAGCCGGATTAATTCTGAAGTGTATAGGGAAATATTGTCTGCTCAGATTCAGCCAAATTCAGCGAAGTTGATTGGACGACGCTTTACTTTACAGATTGACAATGACCCAAAACATACTGCGAAAGCAACCCAGGAGTTTTTTAAGGCATAGAAGTGGAATATTCTGCAATGGCCGAGTCAATCACCTGATCTCAACCCGATCGAGCATGCATTTCACTTGCTGAAGACAAAACTTAAGGCAGAAAGACCCACGAACAAACAACAACGGAAGACAGCTGCAGTAAAGGCCTGGCAAAGCATCACAAAGGAGAAAACCCAGTGTTTGTGATGTCCATGCGTTCCAGACTTCAAGCAAGTCATTGCCTGCAAAGGATTCTCGACAAAGTATTAAAAATGAACATTTTATTGTTAACATGTTATTTTGGCCAATTACATTTGTGCCCCTGAAATAAGGGGACTGTGTATGAAAATGTGTAAGGAATCGGGGGCCACGTCCCTTGCGGCGTGACCCCTCCTTACCCACTACCAGTACTGCAGCGGCTGCTGCCCCTGCCCCCCGTCGCTACCCATGCCGCCGCCCAGTGCATACCTTGAACTCTGCCGTCGCTATCTTGGATTCTGGCACTGGTGTTACAGACTCTCAGCTGTGCTCTACTACTTCCTGGTCTCTCAGCCACTCACGAGCAGCTCCTCGACACGCCTCCGCCATGCCCCTCGTCCGGATTGGTCACTGTCGCTTTAAATATCCTGCTTTGGCTTCACTTCCTTGCTCTGCATAGCTCCTTGCTTCCTGTGTAGCCTGGAAACTGTGTTGTGCTCCTGTTTGTCTTTACCCCTACAGATTTGAACCGGCTTGTCTGTCTTACCTCTCTGGCTCCTGACTTCGGTTTACCCATCACGATTCTTACCTCTCAGACCCTTGGACATGGAAACGGATTTGACTTCGGAACTCTCTATACTCCTGAACTCGGCAAGTACAACGACTATTCTAAATCTTAATCCAGGCCTGGCCACGCTACAACCACATCCCGGACCCGCTCCCTCTGCTGTCGGTGTGTATATTCAACATCCCACCTCAGTACAGGGGACTGGCCTGGTCTGCGGGCTGCACAGCGTGACATTATGCAGAGCTCAACAGAAACAGACCTGACTGAGGTAGGCCAAATAATCAGGGGACTTGTGCTTTTCATTGATACTTTGGGAACTCAGATCACAAGCCTGGTACAACAGCTTTCCCAGCTTTCACTACAGCCTATTCCGGCCCCAGCCGCGCAGGGTGGCGACCGGCCATCAGAACTCAGGATTCCTACGCCTAAAGCATATGCGGGTGACCCTCTAGCCTGTTATGGTTTTTTGAACCAATGTGAAATACAGTTTGAGATTTCTTCCAGCCTGTTCCCCACCGGACGCACCAAGGTAGCCTATGTTTACTCTCTTTTAACAGGGGATGCCTTGGCATGGGCCTCTCCCATCTGGAAGTTGCGTGCGGAAACCACCCAGGATTACCAGCTCTTCCACCAAGAATTCCAGCAGGTATTCGATATTCCCACCCGCAGAGATACTGCCGCTGCTTTTATTGTTCAATTGTCTCAAGGTCATAGGTACGTAGCCAAATACGCATTGGAATTCCGGACTGTCGCGGTGGAGACGGATTGGAACCAAGAAGCCCTTATTGCTGCGTTTTGGCAAGGTTTGTCCGACTCTGTAAAGGATGAACTTGCAGTCCAGCCCAGGCCCCAGGGATTGGAGGAATTGATCGCACAATGCATACGAGTGGATCAGCGCCTTCAACAGCGCCGTCATGAACGCCAGCGTCCCAGAATTTTCTCTTCTGACCCTATTCTTCCCAGGTCCTTCCCAGCTATTCGCCCTGATCTAGACTCTGTGGAACCCATGCAGATTGCCAGTCAAGAGTTCCGTAATACCGACAGGACTGCCGATAGAACCCCTGACCGGACTGCCAAAAGGGCTCGTCGCCGGAATGAGGGCCTTTGCTACTACTGTGGATCTCCTGAGTATACGGTATGTTTTTGTCCTTTAAGGCCCAAAGAACAAACACGACCAATGGGGCAAGAGGGACTCATTTTGGGGTCAATATCTTCTAACCCTATCTCTGAAGAGGAACTCCCTAAGAGAATTATGCTTCCAGTCTTGCTTGAAGGTCCGAATTTTCTCATAACCACCGCTGCTTTTCTTGATTCAGGATCCGGTGGTAACTTTGTGGATCAAGATTTTGCTACTCATAACAAGATTCCACTCATCGCTAAGAAATCGTCGATTGGCCTTGAGGCTATTGATGGTCGTCCTTTGCAACCTGCCTTCATCACATTAGAGATTCTTCCTCTCACCCTTTCTGCCGTTACTCATACCGAAATCATTTCCTTTGACGTGATGCACTCTCCTGCCGTTCCAGTTATCCTAGGATTACCCTGACTACAGCAGCACAACCCACGCATTGATTGGAGGGATGGCAAGACAATTCAGTGGGAGCCAGAGTCAGACGCCTCACCATTGCCGGTCATTTCTCCTACCAAAGTCCTTGCGGGAGTGGAAACGCCCCTGGCTAATGATACCGCTCTTCCTGAAGCATATGCGGATTTCATCGACGTGTTTAGCAAGACACAACCGGAGGTTCTACCTCCTCACAGACCTTATGATTGCCCCATTGATCTGGTTCCTGGCGCTGTTCTTCTGAAATGTAAGTCCTACCCCTTGTCTCTCCCTGAGACTGAAGCCATGGCAGCATACATCAAAGAAAACCTTGAAAAAGGATTCATTCGTAATTCTTCGTCCCCCGCTGGTGCCGGTTTCTTTTTTGTCAAAATAAAGGCGGATCCCTGAGATCATGCATTGATTACCGAGGGCTCAATCTCATCACAGTCAAGAATCGATACCCCCTTCCGCTGATCCCCGAACTTTTTGATAGGTTTCAAGGGGCAAAAAATTTTTCCAAGCTAGACCTCCGAGGAGCTTACAATCTTATTTGCATCCGAGAAGGTGATGAATGGAAGACTGCCTTCAATACCAGAAGCGGCCACTATGAGTATCTGTAATGCCCTTCGGCTTATGCAATGCTCCTGCTGTTTTTCAGGTTTCATGAATGATGTCTTCCGTGATGTTCTCAACTCTTTCGTAATCGTCTATCTGGACGATATCCTAATTTTTTCTAAAAATCTTCTAGATCATGTCCAGCATTCCAGGCTCGTTCTCACTCGCCTTCGTGTCAATAATCTCTACGCTAAACTCGAGAAATGTCTTTTTCATCAAACCTCTACTGCCTTCTTAGGGTATATAATTTCAGATAAAGGATTTTCAATGGACCCTGAAAAACTTAAGGCTGTTTTGGATTGGCCTCAACCCAACTCTCTTAAAGGCATCCAGCGTTTTTTGAGCTTCTCCAATTACTATAGGAAATTCATCCGAATTTTTTCTACCACTGTGGCTCCCATTACAGCCCTTACCAAGAAGGGAGGTGACCCGTCTGTATGGCCTTCGCAGGCCGTCTCGTCCTTCGAAACCCTGAAACAAGCTTTCGTCTCGGCACCCATTCTGTGACACCCCAATGTTAGTCTTCCTTTTACTTTAGAAGTTGATGCGTCTGATTGTGGTGCAGGCGCCATCTTGTCCCAGAGATTCTTCCCTCAAGATAAGCTTCATCCATGCGTTTTTTTTTCAAAGAAGTTTTCGCCCGCTGAAAAGAACTATGATGTTGGCAATAGAGAGCTCTTGGCTATCAAGATGGCCTTACAGGAATGGCGACATCTCCTGGAAGGTTCCCGCGAACCTATTTCTATATTGACCGATCATAAAAATCTTCTTTATATCGAAAATGCACGTCATCTGGGGTCTCGTCAAGCCCGTTGGGCACTATTTTTCTCAAGATTTAATTATACTCTGTCTTATATTCCCGGTTCTAAGAACACAAAAGCTGATGCCTTGTCCCGACAATTTTCTCCGGAGGAAAGATCCGAAGAAACCCCTGAAACTATCGTACCCTCTAAGTTTATAATTTCCGCCAACTCATTTGACATTCTCGAAAAGATCGTTGAAGCTCAAACACAAATTCCGAGTGGTCTAGAGGTACCGGAAGGAACTCTTTATGCCGCACCCAGGTTTCATCAAAATATACTACAATGGGGCCACTCTGTCCGTTCATCCGTCCATCCCGGCTTCAAAAGAACTTTGGATCTTATCAAGCGTACTTTTTGGTGGCCTAATATGGCAAAGATGGTTCATGAATTTACTAGTGCTTGTCCAGTATGCGCACAAAACAAGACTCTTCATCAAAGACCCTCAGGCTTGCTCATGCCCTTGCCAGTACCTGAACATCCATGGTCACATATTTCAATGGATTTCATTGTGGATCTACCCCCTTCCAGAGGGATGAATACCATTTTGGTCATCGTTGACCGTTTTTCAAAACAGGCCCACTTTGTTCCACTCAAAGGACTTGCCTCCTCACGCACCCTGGCTGATATCTTCACCAAGGAGGTGTTTCGCATCCATGGGATACCTACAGCCATAGTCTCAGACCGAGGAACGCAATTTATATCGAAAATTTGGCGGGCTTTCTCCAAGAGGCTTGGCATGGCGCTATCCTTCTCATCAGGCTATCACCCCCAGACTAATGGGCAAACTGAAAGACTAAATCAAATGCTGGAACAATACCTACGGTGTTTTATTTCCGATTCCCAGGATAATTGGGTTGACCTGCTACCTTGGGCAGAATTTGCAACCAATTCACTTCGTAATGAATCCACGCACAAAACCCCGTTCTTCGTGAATTATGGTTTCCACCCAAGTCGACTGCCAATCTCAAACATTCCGATAGGAGTGCCGGCGGCTGATGAACGGGTAACTACTCTTCAGGAGTCATGGATCAAAATTCGGTCCGCACTTCTTAACGCCGCTCAGAAATTCAAGTCTCAGGCAGACCACCGTCGTCAACAGGCCCCTAATTACAAGCCAGGGGACCGAGTTTGGCTTTCGTCAAAGAACATCAAGTTGAAGTCTCCGACCCCGAAATTGGCACCCGGATTCTTAGGGACTTTTCTGATCCAGGAACAAATCAATCCTGTGGCATTTCGTCTGCAACTTCCGTCTTCCATGAGGATTCCAAACGTATTCCACGTTTCCTTGCTCAAGCCATTCGTCCAGAGCAAACGGTTCCCTGCTAAGTCCCATAAACCCAAACCAGTCACGCTCCAAGGACACCCTGAATTCGAAATCCAGACAATCATGGATTCTCATGTATCCAGAGGAAAGATACAATTCCTTGTTCACTGGAAGGGTTATGGCCCAGAGGAACACTCTTGGGTACCCAAGGAGGACATCCATGCTCCAGTTCTCTTGGACTGCTTCCCCAAGAAATTTCCACAGAAGCCTTGGATGGATCGTCCTGAGGTCGATCCTGAAGGGGGGGTACTGTAAGGAATCGGGGGCCACGTCCCTTGCGGCGTGACCCTTCCTTACCCACTACCAGTACTGCAGCAGCTGCTGCCCCTGGCCCCCGTCGCTACCCATGCCGTCGCCCAGTGCATACCTTGAACTCTGCCGCCGCCATCTTGGATTCTGGCACTGGTGTTACAGACTCTCAGCTGTGCTCTACTACTTCCTGATCTCTCAGTCACTCACGAGCAGCTCCTCGACACGCCTCCGCCATGCCCCTCGTCCGGATTGTTCACTGTCGCTTTAAATATCCTGCTTTGCCTTCACTTCCTTGCTCTGCATAGCTCCTTGCTTCCTGTGTAGCCTGGAAACTGTGTTGTGCTACTATTTGTCTTTACCCCTACAGATTTGAACCGGCTTGTCTGTCTTACCTCTCTTGCTCCTGACTTCGGCTTACCCATCACAATTCTTACCTCTCAGACCCTTGGACACGGAAACGGATTTGACTACGGAACTCTCTATACTCCTGAACTCGGCAAGTACAACGACTATTCTAAATCTTAACCCAGGCCTGGCCACGCTACAACCACATCCCGGACCCGCTTCCTCTGCTCCGCTGATCCCCGAACTTTTTGATAGGTTTCAAGGGGCAAAAAAAATTTCCAAGCTAGACCTCCGAGGAGCTTACAATCTTGTTTGCATCCGAGAAGGTGATGAATGGAAGTCAGCCATCAACACCAGAAGCGGCCACTACGAGTATCTTGTAATGCCCTTCGGCTTATGCAATGCTCCTGCTGTTTTTCAGGATTTTATGAATGATGTCTTCCGTGATGTTCTCAACTCTTTCGTAATCGTCTATCTGGACGATATCCTAATTTTTTAAAAAATCTTCTAGATCATGTCCAGCATTCCAGGCTCGTTCTCACTCGCCTTCGTGTCAATAATCTCTACGCTAAGCTCGAGAAATGTCTTTTTCATCAAACCTCTACTGCCTTCTTAGGCTATATAATTTCAGATAACTGTTTTGGATTGGCCTCAACCCAACTCTCTTAAAGCCATCCAGCGTTTTTTGGGCTTCTCCAATTACTATAGGAAATTCATCCGAATTTTTTCTACCACTGTGGCTCCCATTACAGCCCTTACCAAGAAGGGAGCTGACCTGTCTGTATGGCCTCCGCAGGCCGTCTCGTCCTTCGAAACCCTGAAACAAGCT
>WSYH01003664.1:0-13607 GCA_036426205.1 Ascaphus truei
TTTATTTAATTGTTTGGGGATCCCCCTGCCACGTGGCTCCCCCTCACACAGCCTCTGTGGCTGGCCCGCTCGGCGGGCGGGAGGGGGGGTCACCGGGGAGCGGGGGGTGCGAGGAGAGGCACAACAACCCCCCCCCACCCACGGTTCTTACTGTGCGGGTCCCCCCCCCCCCCAGTGGCGCTCCGTCCAACGGGGAATAAAGTTATATCAATGCCCCCCCCCCCTGCAAGCAGCAGCCTGTATTTGGTTTATGTGGTATACACTGGATTATAGGGTGTGTATATGGTAATTGTGTTGCATGGTGTATCTTCAGCAGGAGGGGGGGGGGGTAGCTTTGCACAGCCTCAGCGGTCTCCGTCTCTCCCTGCTGCCAGGTCACTCTGTCCTCCCTCCCGGCAGCAGCGCGGGGGACGAGCTGGCGCAGGGAGGATTAAGCACAGGGCTGAACATGGGACACCCAGTGACCGCGTGGGGGGTCTATTAACCACCACAGGGTCTTGGGGGAGGCCGTCTGTAGCATAGTTGCCGTTAACACCGTTATTGCCCTGTTACCAATGCATGTTTCTTTCAACATTGAATAAAGTTATATCACTGCTATAATCGCCGCGGGGTGTCGCTGCATACCGCATTCGTAGTGATAACGGGCGGTATGTGGGGCATAGAGGGTATACGCCTCAGTGTGGTTATAATGCGCTGTATTCGGGGTATAGGGCATAGACGCTGCATTCAAGGTACAATTTGCTGTAATTGGATTACATGGTGTATATAGTGTATGTACTGCATTCGTGGTTACGTGCGGTAGTTGGATCACATGGTATATGTACCGCATTCGAGGGTACGATGCGTGGCAATTGGGCTACATGGGTATATAGTGTATATACTGCATTCACGGCTACGTGCTATAGTTGGATTATAGGGTGTGTATATATACTGCATTCGAGGTTACAATGTGCTGTAATTGGTTTACAGGGCGTATATAGTGTATATACTGCATTCAGGGTTACGTGCTGTATTGGGATTATATGGGGCATATATGCTGCATTCGATGTTATAAAGTGTAAGGAAGGGTTTAGGTATTGTAGGGGTAAACGTGACAGGGTTACACGGGTATATAGGGTATATATACAGTACCGCAGTCGTGGTTGCGTGCTGTATTTGGATTATATGGTGTATATATACGGCATTCGAGGTTACGTGCGGCGTATATACTGCGTTCACGGTTACGCGCTGTATTTTAACTATATAGTGTTTATAGACTGCAGTCGCGATTATCTGCGGTTTCAAAGGATACGTATATACTGCATTCAAGGTTACGTGCTGGGTTCCGAATATAGGGTTTATATACCACATGCGTGGTTACATGCTGGGTTTGGCCCATATGGCGTATATACTGCATGCGTGGTTACGGGCAGTTTTGTGGAGCATATGGTGTGCGTGTACACTGCCTTTGGAGGTCATCTGCTGTATTGGTCCAGCGTTACATACTACATCCAAGATTATGTGGGGTATACGGTAGGTATATACTGCATTCAGGGTATAACGCATGTAGGGGTTAATCTCACTTCCTGTTCAGCGCATGCCCTGGTATGGTATGGGTAATCCCACTTCCTGTTCAGCACATGGCCCTACTATTGTACGGGTGATCCCACTTCCTGTTAAGCACATGGCCCTACTATTGTACGGGTAATCCCACTTCCTGTTAAGCACATGGCCCTACTATTGTATGGGCAACCCCACTTCCTGTTCAGCACATGGCCCTGCTATTGTATGGGTAACCCCACTTCCTGTTCAGCACATGGCCCTGCTATTGTATGGGCAACCCCACTTCCTGTTCAGCACATGGCCCTGCTATTGTATGGGTAACCCCACTTCCTGTTCAGCGCATGGCCCTGCTATTGTATGGGCAACCCCACTTCCTGTTCAGCACATGGCCCTGTTATTGTATGGGTAACCCCACTTCCTGTTCAGCGCATGGCCCTGCTATTGTATGGGCAACCCCACTTCCTGTTCAGCGCATGGCCCTGCTATTGTATGAGCAACCCCACTTCCTGTTCAGCGCATGGCCCTGCTATTGTAGGGGTAAACCCACTTCCCGTTCAGCGCATGGCCCTGGTATGGGATGGGTAACCCCACTTCCCGTTCAGCGCACGGCCAGGGATGGTGCAGGTAACCCCATTTCCTGTTCAGCGCATGGCCCTGCTATTGTATGGGCAACCCCACTTCCTGTTCAGCACATGGCCCTGCTATTGTATGGGTAATCCCACTTCCTGTTCAGCGCATGGCCCTGCTATTGTATGGGCAACCCCACTTCCTGTTCAGCACATGGCCCTGCTATTGTATGGGTAACCCCACTTCCTGTTCAGCGCATGGCCCTGCTATTGTAGGGGTAAACCCACTTCCCGTTCAGCGCATGGCCCTGGTATGGGATGGGTAACCCCACTTCCCGTTCAGCGCACGGCCAGGGATGGTGCAGGTAATCCCACTTCCTATTCAGCGCATGGCCCGTTGAGCGGACAAGGTCGACACGGTCCCGCATGCGAGGACGCGCGGCCCTCATGAAGTAATGAGGGCGCCCCCATCCAGGCTGAGCGCCATGGTAAACGCGCGCGTGTGTATATGGGCACATGTAGATGCGCGCGGGTGTGCGTGGGCACACGTAGATGCGCGCGTGTATATACAGGCACAGGTAGATGCGCGTGTGTGTATATGGGCACGCGTAGATGCGTGCGTATATGTAAATGCGCGTGCATATAGGCACAGGTAAATGCGCGTGCATATATGGGCACGGGTAAATGCGCGTGTGTATATGGGCACACGTAAATGCATGCGTGCGTATATGGGCACGCGCAGATGCGTGCGTGCGTGTATGGGCACTCGTAAACGCGCGTGCATATGTGGGCACAAGTAAATGCGCGTGTGTGTATGTGGGCACGCGTAAATGCGCGTGTGTGCATATGGGCACACGTAAATGCGCGCGTGTGTATATGGGCACAGGTAAATGAGCGCGTGCGTATATGGGCACACGTAAATGCGCGCTTGTGTATATGGCCACACGTAAATGCGCGAGTGCGTATAGGGGCACAAGTAAATGCGCACGTGGGTATATGGGCACAAGTAAATGCGCATGTATATGGGCACACGTACAGTAGATGCGCGCGTGTATATATGGGCACACGTAGACGCGCGCATATATGGGCACACGTAGACACGCGCGTGTGTATATGGGCACACGTAGATGCGCGCGTGTGTATATGGGCACACATAGATGCGCGCATGTGTGTATGGGCACACGTAAATGCGCGCGTCTATATGGGCACACGTAAGGGCGCGCGTGCGTATATGAGCACACGTAGATGCGCGCGTGTGTATATGGGCACACGTAGATGCGCGCGGGTGTATATGGGCACACGTAAATGCGCGCGTGTGTATATGGGCACACGTAAATGCGCGCGTATATGGGCACGCGTAGATGCGCGCGCTTTATATGGGCACACGTAAATGCGCGCGCGCGCGTGTGTATGGGCACACGTAGATGCGCGCGTGTGTATGGGCACACGTAGATGCGCGCTTGTGTGTGGGCACACGTAGATGCGTGCGTGTGTATGGGCACACGTATGCGCCATGCGGCAGGACAAGGAAACGGAAGGGACACACCGCAATGGCAGGGGCACATGTAGATGCGCGCGTGTGTATGGGCACACGTAAATGCGCGCGTGCGTATGGGCACACGTAAATGCGCGCGTGCGTATGGGCACACGTAAATGCGCACGTGTGTATATGGGTACACATAGATGCGCGCGTGTGTATATGGGCACACCTAAATGCGCGCGTGTGTATATGGGCACACCTAAATGCGCGCGTGTGTATATGGGCACATGTATGCGCCATGCGGCAGGACAAGGAAACGGAAGGAACACACCGCAATGGCTGGGCATAAGTCCGCAAGCAGGGCGGCGACCCAAATCATCGGTGCCAAGGGGCATGTCAACACGGAGGTTTCAAAGTATGCGCCATGCGGCAGGACAAGGAAACGGAAGGGACACACCACAATGGCAGGGCATAAGTCCGCAAGCAGGGCGGCGACCCAATTCATCGGTGCCAAGGGGCATGTCAACATGGAGGTTTCAAAGACCATCGCCGGTCACGGACAAGCCAGCGGCAGGCGTCCCCATTCTCTCATTTCAGGCATCAGGGAGGCGGTGTCCGGCACAGGGTCGGCTCAGCAGCAGGCGGCTGAGGCGCAGGCACCATCACCACACAGGGTGGAAGATGGGGCGTCGACAGCACACGGTCACAAGGGGAGACTCGATAACAGAGACCGGGGGGAGGAGGCAGCCATCGCGGTTCCCGATAGGTGGCCGGCAACGCCACCCGGGTCAACCCCTCAGCCTGGCCAGTACGAAGACTGCGCAGAACGGACAGCACCCGGGGGGAGCGTGAGCCGAAAATTGGTCCGCTTCACTACCCCCATGTTGTCTCGTCAAAAATTTACTTTGCTTATTCGCGAATAAGTGACCCCCGCAGGCGCACTGCGACGAGCAAGGGAAATAATTTCAAGAACGCCAAGTTCCTAATGAGTGGTTTTCCCGCCAGTGGGGGAGGCCACTGCTCCGCGCACCATGCCCCCTTCAAGTAGGCCACAAAAACCGACGACCCTGAAGCGTCTGTAAACAACTGTGAATTCGTGCTGTTGGCCAGGGGGCAGGGGGGGGGGGGGGGCTGCCACAAGGTTCTGCCGTTATACTCCTTTAACAAACACGCAGCACACCGCCAGTCCTTTCGGTTCGGCGGTGGTGACGGGATGACGTGGTCGGGTCGTCTGCGCCCCGAACGTGCTGCGAGGAGAGGCGCCTGTCCGAACACCCTTCCTGCCGCCATTACGGCGCTGCAGAATACATAAGTGGCTCAGCCTAGCAGGCCTGGAAGTGCCTCAATGATGGCTGTCTTGGGGCTATGAATTCGCGGAGAAGCTGCTTAGGGGGACCAGCTTCTCCAGAGGAGGCCTGCGACAGTCAACGTTGTGTCCCGAAACTAAATTCTGATCCTTCTTGATATTCAAAAGGAATCCTAAACCCTTCCTTAAACCCAGCTAGGAGTGCTGGGCTACTTCCCTATGGGATACCTTGATAGCCACGGTGCCAAATTGGCGATGATTAATGGTGTCGCTGCCCCGCGTCCACCAAACTTACGCCCTGCAGCCTTCGTTGATTGCCTAAAGCACTGGTCATATGTCCACCAAACCCGTTCCCCAAGTAAAGGCGAGGCGCATGCCTGGGGATCCTTCTCCCCATTACTCAGCCAGGATAACAAATGCCTTGACCCATTGCGAAAGATAGTGTGGATGTGTGGGAAAAAAAACCTCTTTTTAAACCCTCCTTCGCTTCCCCCGTCTTTTGAGGACGCAGCCAAAGCCTCCCCGTAGCCTGGTAGCAGAGACTAGTATATCTTACGTATTCCCCGGCCCGTATCTTGTCCTTCACCTCTTTCAGCAAGTGCAAGCCCACTGAGCTAGGTCTGGAGTATAAGAGACCTTCTATGCCCGCCTCGGGCCATCCTCTATCCTTGGCTAGCTCCTCGAGGCGGATGCCGACTGAGGAAAGGGAAGCGTGGGAGATGGTGATTCCGCTTGCCGGTTTGCCCGCCGGACCACTAGAGGGTGTGTTTTAACGCTTGCGGGGGGACCCGGGCCATTGACTGCTGCTAGGTACATAGAGCGTTGCTTCCGCTGGCGCCGCCCCCAATGACGGCGCTACGATGTCGCTATAAGCGGAGTATCGCCGCTGCTGACGCGAATTAGCGTTGCTAGGAACTGGCGCTGCGCTTATCGTGGTGTCACTACTGTTGTTATGACTGCCCCGCGCGGGTGTGTCGTCATCCATGTGACTTCCCGCAATTGCCGACCCCTTAACCCTGCGTCAAGTGGCGACACTAGCGGGGATAGGGCCTGCCTTATCATCCCCGATGCTGCCTCATGAGTGCAGCACCAGTACACCGGGGAGATTTCTTACCATCATGAGGGGGGAGAGCGCAAAACCGCTAGTCTCTTGCACGGGGGAACTCCGAGTGGCTACATTAGTTAGTTCTTCTGGCCACTTCCTTTCTTTGAACAGCTTTTTAGCCACACGTAGATGCGCGCGTGTGTATATGGGCACACGTAGATGCGCGCATGTGTGTATGGGCACACGTAAATGCGCGCGTGTATATGGGCACACGTAAGGGCGCGCGTGCGTATATGAGCACACGTAGATGCGCGCGTGTGTATATGGGCACACGTAAATGCGCGCGGGTGTATATGGGCACACGTAAATGCACGCGTGTGTATATGGGCACACGTAAATGCGCGCGCGCGCGTATATGGGCACGCGTAGATGCGCATGGGCACGCGTAGATGCGCGCGTGTGTATGGGCGCGCGTAGATGCGCGCTTGTGTGTGGGGGCGCACGTAGATGCGCGCTTGTGTGTGTGGGCACACGTAGATGCTCGCTTGTGTGTGTGGGCACACGTAGATGCGCGCGTGTGTATGGGCACACGTAGATGCGCGCGTGTGTATGGGCACACGTATGCACCATGCGGCAGGACAAGGAAACGGAAGGGACACACCGCAATGGCAGGGGCACACGTAGATGCGCGCGTGTGTATGGGCACACGTAAATGCGCACATGTGTATATGGGTACACATAGATGCGCGCGTGTGTGTATGGGCACACGTAAAGGCGCGCGTGTGTATATGGGCACACCTAAATGCGCGCGTGTGTATATGGGCACACCTAAATGCGCGCGTGTGTATATGGGCACACATATGCGCCATGCGGCAGGACAAGGAAACGGAAGGGACACACCGCAATGGCTGGGCATAAGTCCGCAAGCAGGGCGGCGACCCAAATCATCGGTGCCAAGGGGCATGTCAACACGGAGGTTTCAAAGTATGCGCCATGCGGCAGGACAAGGAAACGGAAGGGACACACCGCAATGGCAGGGCATAAGTCCGCAAGCAGGGCGGCGACCCAATTCATCGGTGCCAAGGGGCATGTCAAAATGGGAGGCGGCGTCCGGCACAGGGTCGGCTCAGCAGCAGGCGGCTGAGGCGCAGGCACCATCACCACACAGGGTGGAAGATGGGGCGTCGACAGCACACGGTCACAAGGGGAGACTCGATAACAGAGACCGGGGGGAGGAGGCAGCCATCGCGGTTCCCGATAGGTGGCCGGCAACGCCACCCGGGTCAACCCCTCAGCCTGGCGAAAAAGCGGTCAAAGAAAGGTAAGCGGCCAGCGAAAACTAACTAAGAGGTAGCCAGCGGGAGTCCCCCGCGCAAGAGACTAGCGGTTTGCGCTCCCCCTCAAGTGATGGTACGAAAATCTCCCCGGTGTACTGGTGCGCAGCTCATGGAGGCAGCATCGTGGGATATAAGGCAGGCCCTATCCCCGCTAGTGGCGCACCTTGACGCAGGGTTAAGGGCGTCGGCAATTGCGGGAAGTCACATTGGGATGACGACACCCGCGCGGGCAGAGTCACTAACAACAGTAGTGACACCAGCGATAAGCGCAGCGCCAGTTCTAGCAACGCTAATCGCGTCAGCAGCGTGTCGCAATACACACGCGCGCATCTACGGGTGACCATAACACGCGCCGCGCGCGCCCATGTAGTGGCCATATACCCAGCCGCTTTAAGTTGTGCACCATATACACCCGCCATTGAGTGTCCTTCACAGCGGCATTAGTTGCCCATAACACACGCGCGATCTATGTGTGCTCATATACGCACGCGGCGCTCCTTGTGCCCATTACAAACAGCGCGTTACATGTGTCCGTAACAAGTGCCGCATAGTGATCACACATGCGCGCATCTACGTGTGCCCATATACAACACGCGGCATCACGTGTGTGCCCATATACAAAGCGCGCCTCCTACGGTGCACTATATACACGCGGCATTTCGTGTGCCCATATACAGCGCATTTACTGGTGCCCAATATACACCACGTGCGCATTTATTGTTGCCCCTCTATACGCACTCGCTGCATTTACGTGTGGCATATACACAATCGGCATTTTACGTGATGCATATCGCCGCATTACGCCGTACACACGCCGCATTTACAGTGTGCCCATATACGCACGCGCTCCTTACTTGTGCCAATATACCACAGCGCGTTTCTAGGTGCCCCATAACACCACGCGGCGATTTACGTGTGCCCATAATACACAGCGCATAAGGGCCCCAGCGCATTTACTGCCTATGCACGTTACATATACAGCACCAGCATGCTGCCCTACACACGCCGCATTTACGTGTGCCCAATACACACGCGATTTACTTGTGCCACAATGCACGCAAGCATCTTTTCCCCTCGTTTCTGTGAGTCCCCCCTCCCTTTTCTCGCCTTTGGGTGGCCTGACCTCTCTTTCCACCAGTATCTACCTGCATGCATTACCGGCTGTGCCCATATACACCTTACGCGCAGGGCACACGTAAATGCGCGCGTATATGGGCACACGTAAATGCGCGCGCGTGTATATGGGCACACGTAGATGCGCGCTTGTGTGTATGGGCACACGTAGATGCGCGCTTGTGTGTATGGGCACACGTAGATGCGCGCTTGTGTGTATAGGCGCGTGTGTATGGGCACACGTAGATGCGCGCGTGTGTATGGGCACACGTATGCGCCATGCGGCAGGACAAGGAAACGGAAGGGACACACCGCAATGACAGGGGCACATGTAGATGCGCGCGTGTGTATGGGCACACGTAAATGCGCACGTGTGTATATGGGTACACGTAGATGCGCGCGTGTGTGTATGGGCACACGTAAAGGCGCGCGTGTGTATATGGGCACACCTAAATGCGCGCGTGTGTATATGGGCACACGTATGCGCCATGCGGCAGGACAAGGAAACGGAAGGGACACACCGCAATGGCAGGGCATAAGTCCGCAAGCAGGGCGGCGACCCAATTCATCGGTGCCAAGGGGCATGATGGGCACACGTATGCGCCAGGACAAGGAAACGGAAGGGACACACCGCAATGGCAGGGCATAAGTCCGCAAGCAGGGGGGCGACCCAATTCATCGGTGCCAAGGGGCATGTCAACACGGAGGTTTCAAAGTATGCGCCATGCGGCAGGACAAGGAAACGGAAGGGACACACACGCAATGGCAGGGCATAAGTCCGCAAGCAGGGCGGCGACCCAATTCATCGGTGCCAAGGGGCATGTCAACACGGAGGTTTCAAAGACCATCGCCGGTCACGGACAAGCCAGCGGCAGGCGTCCCCATTCTCTCATTTCAGGCATCAGGGAGGCGGCGTCCGGCACAGGGTCGGCTCAGCAGCAGGCGGCTGAGGCGCAGGCACCATCACCACACAGGGTGGAAGATGGGGCATCGACAGCACACGGCCACAAGAGGAGACTCGATAACAGAGACCGGGGGGAGGAGGCAGCCATCGCGGTTCCCGATAGGCGGCCGGCAACGCCACCCGGGTCAACCCCTCAGCCTGGCGAAAAAGCGGTCAAAGAAAGGTAAGCGGCCAGCGAAAACTAACTAAGAGGTAGCCAGCGGGAGTCCCCCGCGCAAGAGACTAGCGGTTTGCGCTCCCCCTCAAGTGATGGTAAGAAAATCTCCCCGGTGTACTGGTGCGCAGCTCATGGAGGCAGCATCGTGGGACATAAGGCAAGCCCTATACCCGTTAGTGGCGCACCTTGACGCAGGGTTAAGGGCATCGGCAATGGCGGGAAGTCACATTGGGATGACGACACCCGCGCGGGCAGAGTCACTAACAACAGTAGTGACACCAGCAATAAGCGCAGCGCCAGTTCTAGCAACGCTAATCGCGTCAGCAGTGGCGATAGCTCCGGCTATAGCGACAGTCGTAGCGCCGGCATTGGGGGCGGCGCCAGCGGAAGCAACGCCTATAGTACCAGCAGCGGCAATGGCCGTGGGTCCCCCGCAAGCGGTTAACAACACACCTCTAGGGGCCGGCGGGCAAACCGGGCAAGCGGAATCACCATCTCCCACGCTTCCCTTTCCTCAGGTGGCATCCGCCTCAGAGGAGCTAGCCAAGGATAAGAGGATGCCCGATGCGGCATAGAAGGTCTCTTATACATCCAGACCTAGCTCAGTGGGCTTGCGCTTGCTGAAAGAGGTGAAGGACAAGATACGGGCCGGGGAATACGTAGATATATTATCTCTGCTACCAGGCTACGGGGAGGCGTTGGCTGCGTCCTCAAAGACGGGGGAAGCGAAGGAGGGTTTAGAAAAGAGGTTTTTCCCACACACCTTTCGCAATGGGTCAAAGGCATTTGTTATCCTGGCTGGAGTAATTGGGGAGAAGGATCCCCAGGCATGCGCCTCGCTCTTTACTTAGGGAACGGGTTGGTGGACATATGACCAGCGCTTTAGGTAATCAACGAAGGCGCAGGGCATAAGTTTGGACGCGAGGGCAGCGACACCAATAATCATCGCCAATTTGGCACCGTGGCTAGCAAGGTATCCCAATAGGGAAGCAGCCCAGCTACTCCTAGCTGGGTTTAAGGAAGGGTTTAGGATTCCGTTTGAATATCAAGAAGGATCAGAATTTAGTCGGGACACACGTTGACGTCGCAGGCTCCCTCTGGAGAAGCTGGTCCCCCTAAGCAGGCTTCTCCGCGAATTCATAGCCCTCAAGAAACCATCATTGAGGCACTTCCAGGCGCTGCTAGGCCACTTAGTATTCGCAGCGCGCGTAATGCCGTCAGGAAGGGTGTTCGCCAGGCGCCTCTCCGCAGCAACGTTCGGGGCGAGACGACCCGACCACGTCATCCACGTCACCGCCGAAATCCGAAAGGACTTGGCGGTGTGGCTGCGTGTTGTTACAGGAGTATCACGGCAGAACCTTGTGGCGGGCCCCCCCCCCCCCCCCTGTCCAGCCAACAGCACAGAATTACAGTTGTTTACAGACGCTTCAGGGTCAGTCGGTTTTGGGGCCTACTTTAATGGGGCATGGTTTTGGGGCCTACTTTAATGGGGCATGGTGCGCGGAGCAGTGGCCTCCCCACTGGCGGGAGAAGCCACTCATTAGGAACTTGGCGTTCTTGAAATTATTTCCCTGGCTCGTCGCAGTGCGCCTGCGGGGTCACTTATTCGCGAATAAGCAAGTAAAATTTTGGACATACAACATGGGGGTAGTGGAAGCCGTGAACAATTTCGGCTCACGCTCCCGCAGTTTCGTACTGGCATGCTTGCAATTGAACATTGCGTTCAAGGCTCGGCATGTCCCGGGGGTGGCGAATAACATTGCGGATAACTTATCCCGGTTATAGATGGCGCTGTTTCGGAGACTGGCCCCCCGAGGCGGACCCAATCGCCATTCCATGCCCTGCAGACCTGTGGGAGCGGGCGACGACCCTTAAGGGGCAAGGTGTTTAGTCAAATGACAGCAGAAGGCCAGTGACGCAGCGATATTAGTCCCAACAACAGCACTCCCACTCCCAACAACAGCACTCCCACTCCCAGCAACAACACTCGCAGCACCAGCACTCCCACTCCCAGCAACAGCACTCCCACTCCCAGCAACAGCACTCCCACTCCCAGCAACACCACTCGGTGCACCAGCAACATCACTCCCCTGAACAGTACGTTCACTCCGACGCGTACTCCCACGAGTAGCACTCCCACTCCCACCAGCATCACTCTTCCCACGCTTTGCGGGCATACTTCCAGCACTCACAAAAAACAGACAAGAAATGTACAGGCAATCACACGACCCACTTCCACATATAAAACAAGACAAAGATGTAAACAAAACAACAAAGGACAAAGCTCACCCAATACACAACAAGTCTCTCAGTCAATATGCAAATCTTCAATCGTCCAGCTCTGTGCGTCTCTCTCTCTCTCTCTCACTCCCAACAACACAGAGAATGATTAGCAGTACACGTTGCCTTTAAATATGGCGCGCAATCAAAAACATGCTTGTTTCGCCTGATTCAGCAAGATTTGTGATTGTGCAACCTAACAGCACCCCGCCACGCACGCCGATACACCTGTGTGTGATCGGCTCATCATCGTGAGAGTGGGCGGATTTGTTTTCGGCTTGATTTTGAATGTATTCGGCACTTACTGCATACGGAGAGGGAAAAACGCCAATAACATGACTAATCGATAAGCTTGCCGATTTCACATAATCGTCGCTTACTGCATGAGGCCCTTAGTCGGGACACACGTTGACGTCGCAGGCTCCCTCTGGAGAAGCTGGTCCCCCTAAGCAGGCTTCTCCGCGAATTCATAGCCCTCAAGAAACCATCATTGAGGCACTTCCAGGCGCTGCTAGGCCACTTAGTATTCGCAGCGCGCGTAATGCCGGCAGGAAGGGTGTTCGGCAGGCGCCTCTCCGCAGCAACGTTCGGGGCGAGACGACCCATCCACGTCACCGCCGAAATCCGAAAGGACTTGGCGGTGTGGCTGCGTGTTGTTAAAGGAGTATAACGGCAAAACCTTGTGGCGAGCCCCCCCCCCTGGCCGGCCAACAGCACAGAATTACAGTTGTTTACAGACGCTTCAGGGTCAGTCGGTTTTGGGGCCTACTTTAATGGGGCATGGTGCGCGGAGCAGTGGCCTCCCCACTGGCGGGAGAAGCCACTCATTAGGAACTTGGCGTTCTTGAAATTATTTCCCTTGCTCGTCGCAGTGCGCCTGCGGGGTCACTTATTCGCGAATAAGCAAGTAAATTTTTGGACAGACAACATGGGGGTAGTGGAAGCCGTGAACAATTTCGGCTCACGCTCCCCGCCGGTGCTGTCCGTTCTGCACAGTTTCGTACTGGCATGCTTGCAATTGAACATTGCGTTCAAGGCTTGGCATGTCCCGGGGGTGGCGAATAACATTGCGGATACCTTATCCCGGTTATAGATGGCGCTGTTTCAGAGACTGGCCCCCCGAGGCGGACCCAATCGCCATTCCATGCCCTGCAGACCTGTGGGAGCGGGCGACGACCCTTAAGGGGCAAGGTGTTTAGTCAAATGACAGCAGAAGGCCAGTGACGCAGCGATATTAGAGGGTTTAATGCAGGCCACAGACAGAATGTGCCTGTCAGGGTCCGAGGCGAAACTTTTCGGCTGACGTTTGCTTTGGCCTTCGCAGCACTGCGACCTGGGAGCTGGCTGCACGTCGCGCAAAGGCGAGGGAGGGATGCAGTTTGAGGACTGGCTACCAGGGACCAATTTTTTGCCCAGTGAGCACGCTCAGGGAATACTTGGCATGCAGGCCAGACGGTCAGGGCCCCCTGCTCCTTCAGGCAGACGGGGTACCGTTATCTAGATTCCAGTACTGGCGGGTTTTCCGCATGTGCCTAAGACACCAGGGTCTCGACGAGGCACAATACGGGACGCATTCATTACGGATTGAGGCGGCAACCGAGGCACCACGCTCGGGGCTGTCAGTAGCTGCGATACAAAAGATAGGGCGATGGAAGTCTAACAGATACCGGTCCTATACCAGGCCCGCATTATCTGAGATTTAGCGTGCTTCGATAAACCCACTCATCCCCTTAGGCCTTCACAGACGCTTATACACTGGGCAGAGAAGCGGGCTTTCAAACGCTCGTTGGCCAGGAGTACCGATTGTTGGGTAGGAC
>WSYH01003664.1:16735-63751 GCA_036426205.1 Ascaphus truei
CGGCGTTCTAGGCGGATGTTAGGGGAGGCGATAGGCTAGGCGTTCGGAGTTAGGGGGAGGAGTTATAGGCAGGAGAGGCGTTTGTTCGGCGGAGTTCGGGGGAGGAGTTTAGGCAGGAGTTAGGGGCGGGCGTGGAGTAGGGTTCGGGGGCGGATTAGGAGGGGGTATAGGAGGCGTTACGTGGAGAGTTAATAGGCAGGCAGGGAGTTCGGGGAGGCTTTAGGCGGGGATTAGGGGAGGAGGGATAGGAGGGGTTAGGGGAGGAGTTCTAGAGGCGGAGTTCGGGGAGGGCGTTGTATTAGGGCAGAGTTCTGCTGTGAATTCGGGAGGCGTTATCGGGCGCAATGTTTCTCGCCGTATATGGAGGCGTTCTAGGCGTGGGATCTCCGAGCGTTGGCGAGGAGCACATCGAGAGAGTTATAGGTTATAATGGTCTAGGCGAACGTTATCGGGAGGGTGTTACAGGTTTGCCATTCGGGGACCAGTTATCGTGCGGGTTTTAGGGGAGGAGTTATAGGCAGGAGTTAGGGGAGGAGTTATAGGCAGAAGTTAATGAGTGCAATTAGGGGAGGAGTTATAGGGAGAAATGTTTATAAGCCGTTATGGAGGAGTTATAGGGAGTGGGTATAAGAGCAGTTAGGAGAGGAGCTATAGAGAGGAGTTATAGGTATAGTTATAGGAGAAGTTATAGGGAGCGGTTACAGGTGCAGTTAGGGGACAAGTTATAGTGAGCGGTTATAGGAGCAGTTAGGGGGCGAGTTATAGGGAGCGGTTAGGGGCGGCGTTATAAGGAGCGGTTATAGGTGCAGTTAGGGGACGAGTTATGGGGAGAGGTTATAAGAGGAGTTATAGGAGCAGTTATGGGAGGTGTTATAAGGAGCGGTTATAGGAGCAGTTAGGTGAGGAGCTATAAGGAGCGGTTATAGGAGCAGTTAGGTGAGGCAAGATAGGAACAGATAGGAGAGGAGTTATGTGGAGTGGTTATAGGAGCAGTTAGGGCAGGAGTTTATAGGGAGTGGTTATAGGAGCATGTGACGGAGCGGCCTTGTCGGTATTGTCATGGAACCAGAACTACTTTCTGACTCACCCACCTCTCTCCTCTGCAGCTTCTGCCTGTCAGATCTTATTCCCAGCTGCATGGAGTTTGCACACACATACTGTGCCTGTGTAACTTGCAACAATGTTGCATTTCTTGCCTCTGGGCATGGAATCAGTGAGCTGCTACTGCAGTTTCTGAGATCCTCACCAGAATGGGCTAGTCTGCCCCCCCTCCTGTTTGTTCAGAGATAGTCTGCCCCTAGACTATTCCCTTTACCCACACTGCCTCTCACTTCCTTTTCCACCCTGGAGACAGTGAGTACAAGACCCTTCTCTGTTCATCCCCCATGGTGAGGCCATCTCTTTTTACCGGTTTCTAACTAATAATCACCACTACATACCATCCACAAGTATTTGTATCCTGCTGCTTTTCCCAATAATGTGGAGGAAATATTACAGGGCTTAGAGTGATTTAAAAGGGAACTCTGTTAATGCTATCGGGAGCCACTCACACATCAAACGTGACCCTGGCTCCAGAAAAGTAAAAAGTGGACCGTGTGCCTTGGGGTCACACACAGAGGAGCTGCTACCCACAGCCTTTATGCTAAAGTACAAGCAAGCAGCTTACACAGCTAATACAGAGCAGCCTCTACAGCAGTACAAGCAAGCAGCTTACACAGCTAATACAGAGCAGCCTCTACAGCAGTACAAGCAGCAGCTTCACACTGCCAGACAGGGCAGCAAGCCTTATACAGCAAACTGCACACAGCCTGCAGCCTTACAGATAAGCAAACTACCTTGCACACAAGGCAGCAGCCTTGCAAACTGACAGTACAGCTTACACACAAACCTAATTGCCTTTCTCTGTCTGAGTTCACCCTCTGCACAGCCCCATAGTGAGGAGCCACCATCTCACCTACCCCTGCACACGTCCCCTCGGCCAGCGCCATCAAGGGCCACGCCACCGGACACCCGCCAGGACACGGGTCAGAACCACCGGACACCTGTGAGTACAGCTACCCCTACGCTGTGTACAACAGCTCGAGCAGGCAATAACTCAATTAAAGATAGATCACGCACGCTACCAAGAGCTGTCAGAGGCATACATCACTTACTTGGCCACGGCTAACACCGGAGAAAGCCTGCAAGAAAGGGACCTACAGCATAACATTGACTTGACACGTGACAGCCGCGTACGAACCTCTATCACGGAAGCCGAGAGTAAGAGGAAAGACCTTTTGCTGGAAACCGCATCGCAGCGCTCAAGCACATCCAGGCATTCTTCAAGGTCAGCAAGATCAGTGCAATCTCACGCGTCAAGCGAAAGCGCAAACGCCACCAAGGCGCGAGCCACCGCAGAGGCCGCACGTGCCAAGGCCGCATACGCTCAGAATGAGGCAGTCATGAAACTAGAAAGGGCCCACTTGGAAGAGGAGGAGCAGACAGCCTCTGCCACCGCCGCTGCCACCGCCGCTGCAGCCACGGACACCGCCGCTGCCACCGCCGCTGCAGCCATTGCCACCGCCGCTGCCACCGCCGCCACCGCTGCACGGAAAAAGGCAGAGGTGGACGTCAACCTAGAGGCCCTAAACCAAGAGAAGGAAGCCGCCGCCGCCATAGCCCAAGCTGAAGTCCTAGAAGCAGCCGCGAGACAGGATGGCGGGGAGCAACCGTACAGACGGATAGCCTCAGAGGATCCAGCCCAACGCACTGAAGACTATGTAAGGAGCCTCTTCAGTGTAAACACCAGCGAACCATCCCAACACGGATGGAGTGACTCCACAGATACCGAAGACTTGCTAGGCCCGAGAACTACCGGACGTGGAAGTTCACGTTCAAAGACGCAATCAACAGTTTGGACTTCTCAGCAAGGGAAGAGCTCAACCTGCTATCCAAGTTCCTGGGGAACGAATCAAGAGAGCATGCGAATAGGCTGCGGGCGGCAAACGCGCACCAACCCCAAGTAGGTCTTGACCTGGTGTGGGAAAGGCTAGAAGAGTCCTACGGCAGCCCCGAAGCAGTCGAGGATTCGCTCTTCAAAAGAGTCGACAGCTTCCCCAAGATCACAACTAAAGACTACTCGAAGTTACGAGAGCTTGGGGACCTGCTGCAAGAATTGGAGTTCGCAAGGAAAGACCATTCCTTAATAGGGCTCAACGTCCTAGACTCAGCTCGTGGAGTGAGACCCATCCTGGAGAAGCTACCCTTCAACCTCCAAGAAAGATGAATTTCACAAGGTTCCAAATACAAAAGGGAGAAGCAAGTCGTCTATCCCCCATTCTCATTCTTTTTGAGCTTCATCCGCGAAGCGGCAAGGACAAGGAACGATCCCAGTTTCATCTTAGGAGCGCAAACCACATACAGTGCAAGCAGCATGAGGAACGAGAGACCAGTGACGAGATATGGTAACACCCAAACACCCATCTCGGTCCGCAGGACGGACGTGCCTCCCACGACTCTCCCCACACTCATTGAGTGCAGCCACATGGCCACAAACAGGGACGAGATTCCCACACCGGACATGGCACGCCATTACCCGCACCTCAGAGGAATAGCCAACTACATCCTGCCGGTAGAACAAGGCGCCAAGATCTTGCTGCTGCTCGGTAGGGACATCATGAGGGTACATAAAGACCGTAAACAGCTTTACGGACCCCACAACGCGCCATATGCCCAAAGACTTGACCTAGGATGGGTGATAGTGGGTAACGCGTGCACCGACAAAGAGCACGGGCAAGACTATGTTGACGCCTGCAGAACGGTAGTAACAGAATGTGGACACACATCTCTCCCTGAACCATGTCTTGGCCATCTCCAAGTGACCGAAGGGCCAAGTGAAGAGAAAAGACAAGGTCATAGCCCTGAGATTAACGAAGACATCCTCACATCGAGGGGATGCGACAATGGCCTAGGATGCTTAGCGGTTCAGATAACCAAGGATGGCGAGTCGACTCCACTGGAGGAAGAAAGTAACCTCCCAAAGGAGACCGACAAAGGGGTCATCCAAAAGACAATAAACAATCGGGCGATCCTCTCGCGAGCGATGGTACGGCTAGGACGTACAGTCGTTCCTCTCCACAGAGTATCCAGCGATAAAGCAGCTAGCTGTCACGGCTGGCATAACCACACAGGTGAAGCCACAGTGTCAAAAAGACTGTCCTCTCACACGTCTAAAAAGAGACAGCCACAGAGACATTCCATAAAGGGATTTGCTAGGGCAAAAGAGACTGTTTTTCGTCATGTCCAAGGAGAGAACAACCTCCTGAGGGCAGTCAACAAAGAGACACAAAAGCGTCTCACCAAACTACGCAGAGATGTTCTCGTGCAAGAGAAATGCACTGATGACCTATGGTGCACAGCGTTCCAGACGACAAGGGACGATGACAATGTTATGCATTGCACATATGTTCCACATAGTCTGTTATATAGTGGTACCTACAGATACCAGACGGGGAGTGTCATGGAACCAGAACTACCTTTCTGACTCACCCACCTCTCTCCTTTGCAGCTTCTGCCTGTCAGATCTTATTCCCAGCTTCATGGAGTTTGCACACACATACTATGCCTGTGTAACTTGCAACAATGTTGCATTTCTTGCCTCCGGGCATGTGTTATGCATTGCACATATGTTCCACATAGTCTGTTATATAGTGGTATCTACAGATACCAGACGGGGAGTGTCATGGAACCAGAACTACCTTTCTGACTCACCCACCTCTCTCCTTTGCAGCTTCTGCCTGTCAGATCTTATTCCCAGCTGCATGGAGCTTGCACACACATACTGTGCCTGTGTAACTTGCAACAATGTTGCATTTCTTGCCTCCGGGCATGGAATCGGTGAGCTGCTACTGCAGTTTCTGAGATCCTCACCAGAATGGGCTAGTCTGCCCCCCCTCGTGTTTGTTCAGACATAGTCTGCCCCGAGACTATTCCTTTACCCACACTGACTCTCACTTCCTTTTCCACCCTGGAGACAGTGAGTACAGAACCCCTTCTCTGTTCATCCCCCATGGTGAGGCCATCTCTTTTTACCGGTTTCTAACTTATAATCACCACTACATACCATCCACAAGTATTTGTATCCTGCTGCTTTTCCCAGTGGAGGAAATATTACAGGGCTTGGAGTGATTTAAAAGGGAACTGTGTTAATGCTATCGGGAGCCACTCACACATCAAACGTGACCCTGGCTCCAGAAAAGGTATCGTCAGAAAAGAGCTTACACACCACTTTCTTGCAATGAAAAGTGCTTTATTTCCCTGACCAGGGAAGCAGGTTGTAGTTGCACAGAGAATAAAGCAACGAAAGGAAATGGCATCAGTCTGCAACAAAACAATAGTCCTTAGTTCCAGGCATACAACAGAGAGTTCAGGCTCTCCCCTCAGCCAGGCTCTCCCCTCAGGCAGGCTCTCCCCTCAGCCAGGCTCTTCCCTCAGCAATGCTATATGCAACCTCTTTCCTCGCAGGTTGAAAGCAAAATGACAGCCAGGAAAAAATCTGCTGTCTTCCTTTTAAACCTCCCCTTTCCAATCATCTAGCAAACCTGCCATCTAGGGCATGGTTCTTTTGGGCTGCTAAAGTGAGAGAGTTTAACCTCTTGTATACTCCCTCACAGAGCAGTTATGGGAGGATTTGCATAACATAATACTATAATGTTATAATTGTAATTATAATTTTATATCCTATCCCAATGAAAGAATATCCAATTACAACGCATTTCTTGCCCCTCTAGCAGTGAAGAGGCTAAATGCATTATTGTTATTTAACTAATTATAGAGAATTTAATTAATGAATAGGCTAATCTATAGATCTTTCAAATTGATGAACAATTATTGACTATATAATAAATGTTCTCTAACAGTATAGGTAAACACCCATATATCATGTGTATTGTCTATAAATGATTTTTCCTTTTTCCGACAAACAGCTTTAAATGGCCTATTTGACACATCCCTTCATTTCAAGCGTTAAAAAAAAACGTCTCCTTAGTGGTGGGGGTTACTATTTAAGCTAAAATAACAATTTGCGCAGTTGCAATGGAAAATTATATACATATCCTCATTTATTTTAACACTTCCCTCTGCTGACCTATTGCTGACCCAAGACATAATTAGTGTTACGATGCTGGCCTCTACATTTAGTGACATTGACTGCTGGAGTCTCTCTTAGTAATAAAAGCTGGCGTCCCTTCAAGTACCAAATACTGTAGCATTAATATTACTATGGGTTCAATCCCCTCTAGTCTACAATATATGTTGTATAAAGCAGAGAAAGACCACACCTTGAGTATGGAGTACAGTTTTGGCACCACTTCATAAAAAAAGACATTATAATAATAATAAATAATAACTGTATTTATATAACACTTTTCTCCCAATGGGTGAAGTAAGGGACGCGAAATGATTGTGTCCCGAAGGAAATTCACTTAAATGCACACCACTTTAATAAAATGTAACCTTTATTGTTTTACTTAAAACATATATTACCGAGTGTTCATGTAATAGTAATAAAAAGAAATTAAACGTAAACTAGACAAGACAGCGGCAATCCCTAATGTATATATAACCACTCGTAAACATAAATAGTAGTGAGATGGTGGGGATTGATTCTGCAGATCAGCAAGGTGGATTGAACCCCCAATATCAGCGATTTAACACAGTCAGTGATAATACAGTTATGATGAGGGAGAAATGAATAAATCAGTCAGTGTTAGTTGATTGCCAACTCCCAAAGATACCACTATACTAAAGTACTAATGTGTGGTCCAGTATTATCCAGAGGCAATGCTAATAATATCATCCAGATTGTCAAAATGTTGTAACATTAGCCACACCTCACTGTGTATAGATAGTGAATGTATATATATTTAAAATATATCCTCCTAATGAGATACCACAGCATATAATGCAACACAGATCCACAGCAGTGGCCCCCCACTGCAATAAGGTGTTAAACACTGTGATGACTACTTGCTATATCCTAAATGTAACGCAGACTGTGCTGAGTATAGCAACACAGGGATAACAAGGATACAATACTGAACAATACTGAACAATACTGAACAATAGTGGTGCCTATTCTGGGAGAGATATATAAACCCTCACTTGTAATTCATATATAGACTGTGTAGCTGATATCACTGATCTCACAATAAACTTAAAAATGCTCCATAACGGAGACTGATGACATCATCACGTGCCCAACGCACGCTTCCCTCCAGCTACGGAGCTTCTTCAGGGACAATTTTGCACTAAGCAGGGAGCAAAGCTTGTTTATGGCCAACCGTCACCATGGAAATGCAATGCATAGGTCCCATTGCGCATGTCTAAATATCGTAGTATAACCATTGCGCATGCGCGATTATATGCGTGTATGTATCATATGTTATTAAAGTATTCAGTTGAGTGACTGCACCTTTTTCACTCAAAATGACATTGTTGTTACCTTAAAATCGATACAGCATCAGCCATTGCCACTCGTATCCAATCGCAGCACGCATCCCCTGAACTCTAAGTCAAAAGCGCCACTGCGCATGCGTGACTACATAAAGTCAGGAACTATTACAGCTCATTGCAAACAAAATTACGAAGTTTGAGCCACCTAAGAAAGCACTAGCCAAACCTACAGCTGCCCAACAGGCAACAAACAGAGGTAGGAGTGCAGAATCAAAGCCAGAAGAATCCTTAGCTGAGGAAGCTGAGAAAATAGGACATTCTCTGGAAAAGGAGGTGGAGGTGCAACTCAGTCCCAAAGAAGCTGAACTGGCGACTCCGTGGTGTGGAGAAACTGCAGAAAGACCACTTCAAGAGCAGAAAACTCTAAGGGCTAGTCCTAACTGCTCTACAACTGTTGCCATACACTTTGTCTACAAAAAGAGGAGTGCCCGACGCAACAGAAATCTCATGACCGCGCACGCGATAAAAAGACTTTACGTGGAAAAAGTCCTCCTCGAGCGACTCTTTAGCCAGGACAGAATTGGACGATCTCAAGACTGAGCTAGATACTGCAAAGGCTACTATTTCCGCCATGGATGAAAAGCAGAGCCAATCTGATAAAATGGTGGCTACGCTAAAGCGGAAGTATGAGGAGGCACTGAAGCAAATGACAGTCTTCCAGCAAAAGGTTCACACTCTTCGCATAGAGCTGAATGCCTCACAACAGGAGGTAAACAGTGTCCGGATAGAGGTGGACGTATCTCAGAAAGAGGTTCAGACACTCTGCAGAGCACTGGATGCGTCACATCATGAGACCAACAGCTGCCGCACAGACCTGGAAGTTTCCAGAAAGGAACTACACAGTCTCACTGAGGAGCTGGACATTGCTAAAGAAACTGTTGTCAATCTTGATACAGATCTCAAAGTCTCTCAGAAGGAGCTTCAGACCCTCAACCTAGAGGAGGAAGTCTCATGCCAGGAGATTGTCATTCTCAAAGCAGATGTGCGCAAATGGAAGGAGGACTGCAAAGAGGCCCTGAATAATACAGAGACTGAAAAAGGAGAAAATTCAAGATTACAAAGAGAAAACATAAAACTGAAAGAAGAAAATTTTCAGTTGACAGACGAAGTCAAGGAAAAGTTTGAAGCAGAGCACCGACTGCAGAACCAATTGCAAGGTCTGCGTACACACCTCCAGTATGCTGAGGAGAAGCAGCAAACGCTGCAGGAAGAAAAGCTGCAGGCTGTTAAAGAAATTCAAGTGCTGCAGGAACGTCTGATTACCCAGTATGTCCCCGCAAAGCAGCATGAGAAACTGAAGGCTACCCTGAGCGTCACCAAAGCATCACTTGAGGCCAAGCTTAGAACCCAGGTGACCCGGCACAAAAGGGAGCAGAAGAAGGTCCAGAAACTAAAACAAGTAACTGTGGCCCAAGCAAAGAAGTTCATAGTGCTTCACAATGCAATACAAATGTGGAAGCAAGCTCAGAGAAAGCAAAGTACGCAGATAAATTCCCTGAGAAGAAACTTGCAAGACGCACTCAAACAGGTTGAGACTCTGCAGACCAGTAACTTACAGATTCCTCCAATACGAAAAAAGGTATTGGCTCTGCCCAAGCACCAGTATCCCACAGTAACTAATGCCCATGAGGACAAGTGTACAGTGAGAGTTGGGGACTCCACGCACCTTCAAAACAAGATTACGAAGTTTGAGCCACCTAAGAAAGAACTAGCCAAACCTACAGCTGCCCAACAGGCAACAAACAGAGGTAGGAGTGCAGAATAAAAGCCAGAAGAATCCTTAGCTGAGGAAGCTGAAAAGATAGGACGTTCTCTGGAAAGGGCGGTGGAGGTGCAACTCAGTCCCAAAGAAGCTGAACTGGCAACTCCGTTGTGTGGAGGAGGTGCAGAAAGACCGCTTCAAAGGCGGAAAACTCTACGGGCTAGTCCTAACTGCTCTACAACTGTTGCCATACAGTTTGTCTACAAAAAGAGGAGTGCCCGACGCAAAGGAAATCTCATGACCGCGCACTCTGTACAAAGACTTTACTGATCTCAAGCACCTTCGGGAGGAGACAAAAATAAACTGGAGAAAGGGCTCCAATCCCCGCGGGACAGAGGGTTCTCTTCCTCCATCCACTCTCATTCAAGTTACAGAAAGATCTCGAATGAGAGTGGAAGGATGGGCTTTGGCCGTGGTAAGCCCGAGCTTCCCACAAACAGGGGAGATATGTAACAGGGGACTTATCCCTGTTCACAAATGTGCCTCTAATCCAGCAGTGTGGTGGTTAACTGCTGGTAGGCAATTAACTAACACCACCTGCCTGATTGCTTAGAAAAGCCTGTCTTTTGAGACAGGAAGTGAGACTCCTTTGCTCACACCTGAACTGAACTTTGGAGACAGGGCAGAGATTCCTCAGTCCACAACTGGGCTGAACCAAGGAAGGGACACTTGTCTTGAGCCCTGCCAGGAGAAACAGCAGAGCTGCTTTCAAGACACAGGGGAAACTTCTAAACCTGAATGCTGACACACCCTGAGGAAAAGGGAGCTGAACCAGGGACAGAGAAGATTTTCCCTCCAAACCACAAGAAACAGATAAGACTTTAAATTATGAGACTTTCTATATCTGCTTAATTCATGCTATATATTTGGGGCTGGTAAAGAGCTTAGCTAACCAACCCAGTCAGAGAGGGCTGAGCTATATGTGTAGATAGTCTCCAAAGCAGAGATAGGTTTTCTTTGTTTGGCTCACTTTTCACTTATGTTGATTTTTGCTGTGTTTGAAGCGACAGGCACAATAAAGCCTTGTTAGGATTTCACCTTACAACAGTCTCCATTGTGTACCTCTGCACATGTCCTCCTACAGTGCTAAAGGTACCTTGAGAAAGCGCTACGGCGTGAAACACGTTGGTGGGGCGACACCATCACTTTGTTTGTCTTCATGACCAATAAATAATTATTTTTTATGGAATACGCACTCTGTCTTTTTACTATTGTTCCAGTAAGTAGTGCTTTGTTTTTTTCATCTGCTGCTGTATCGGGCTTTTAGAAGGGGCAGGAGCCAAGGAGTTAATTGCCGGTAATGAGGTTGGCTAGGGATGGGGCTTCAGCGGGATTTTGGGCTGCAGGACTACAGGGAGTAGCCTCATGCAATTGGAAAAGGGGTAGGGTCCACCTTCCCTTTATCATTTATGTAAAATGTTTATTGCATGGGGTTTCTACGGTCACAACTTTGGAGCAGGCATCATTAGGGTGACCACCCGTCCCCCTTTTGCCGGGACAGTCCCGGTTTTTCGGTTGCTGTCCCGGTTTCCTGTGTGTCCCGGAAATGTCCCGGTTTTCCCCCGTGTGTTCCCGTTTTTTTTAATGTCCGCGGTGGTGCACGAGTAATTAGCTGCAGTGCGCGAGTGAGCGGCGCGCGGAGGAGGAGACTGCAGCAGCCCGGCGGTGAGTATTTTTTTAAATGCCAGGGGTTGGGCTTCTCCTGTGGAAACATGCTGGGCCTTGCTGATTGGAGGATGCGGCCCGGCATTGAACAAAGTCCCGCCCCCCCGGCATTTGCTACCTTGGCCAATCCCCTGCGTCCCGGCATTAAGCCCCGCCTATCGTTCTCCAAGGCCCGGCATGTAGGAATGGAAAAGGGTGCCTGGAGGGGGGGGCAGGGGGCAGGACCAGGGTGCCTGAGGGCAGGGCCAGGGTGCCTGGGGGCGGGACTTCTGCTTCCTGCGGCAGAGCACACGTGGTGTGTGTCTGCCGCTCCTGGCTCCTTTGCGCGGTGTCTCCCCCCTCTGCCCGCCCGGGGTGATAGGAGGTGGGTTTTTCTTCCTTTGCCTCCTGTCCCGGCACTCCGGTCCCCTTGGCGCGGGGGTGGGCGGTGGTGGCAGCGCGGTGTCCCCCCATTCTTACCAGGGATCCCGTGGCTGCCCGCCGGGGGAGGGGGGGAGGGGAGGAGGGGGGTGGGCGGCAGTTTGTACCTTTGCGTCCCGGGCCCGGCGCTCCCATCCACCCCCCCCCGCCGGGGCTAGACGGGCTGACTGTGGAGTTCTTCCGGTTTTTCTGGGAGATGCTGGGACCTGATTTCACCGAGGTCCTGGCCGAAGCCCTGGAGACCGGTGAGATGCCCCTTTCGTGTCGACGGGCAATACTGTCTTTGCTGCCGAAGAAGGGGGATCTCCGCCAGATCTCTAACTGGCGACCGGTCTCACTGCTAAGCACGGACTATAAGATCGTAGCCAAAGCGCTCTCGCTGAGGCTCAAGTCAGTGCTGGCAGAGGTGATTCACCCCGACCAGTCCTATACTGTCCCGATCCGGAGTATTCATGACAACATTTTTCTGGTCCGGTACCTGCTACATAACGCGCAGAGGACTGGTCTGTCACTCGCCCTCTTGTCCCTAGATCAGGAAAAGGCGTTTGACAGGGTGGATCACCGTTACCTCATGCAGACCCTGCGGGAGTTTGGCTTTGGCCCAGAATTTGTGGGCTTTCTCCAGATGCTGTACGCCTCTGCAGAGTGTCTGGTGAAGATCAATTGGTCCCTGACGGCACCTTTTGTGTTTGGTCGGGGAGTACGTCAAGGGTGCCCCCTGTCTGGGCAACTGTACGCGCTGGCCATTGAGCCCTTCCTCTGCCTACTGAGGAGGAGGCTCACCGGGCTGGTGCTGCGGGAGCCCAACATGCGGGTAGTCCTGTCGGCTTATGCCGATGACGTGCTCCTCGTGGCCCAGGACCTAGATGATCTAGAGCGAGCGCAAGCGTGCCAAGAGGTCTAAACCGCAGCCTCCTCTGCTCGGATCAACTGGTCTAAGTGCTCCGGCATTTTGGTGGGTCCCTTACAGGTGGACTCTTTGCCACCCACGTTTCGTAATGTCTCGTGGGGGAGCGATACTCTCAAATATCTGGGAGTCTACCTGTCTGCTGCGGAGAACCCAGCCCCAGAAATCTTCAGTGATCTTGAGGAACGAGTCATTGCTTGTCTGGGGTCTTGGGTGTATCTGTCGAGAATGCTTTCCCTCAGGGGAAGAACCCTGGTGATCAACCAGCTGGTGGCCAGTCAGCTATGGCACCGGCTGATAGCCATGGGTCCGACCCCCGAATTTATCAACAAGATCCAGAGGAGGTTGATGGATTTTCTCTGGATGGGGAAGCATTGGGTCTCTGCGGGAGTTGCGTGCCTTCCTTTGGAGGAGGGTGGACAGGGAGTGGTGTGTGTCCGCTCCCAGTTACACACTTTCCGCCTCCAATACCTAAAGATATACCTATTCGCAGATCCGTCTCCGCAGTGGTGCCAGCTGGCAACCAGTTTCTTTCGCCAGCTGCGCAATATGAGGTATGACCGGCAACTGTTTATCATCAGGCCCGAGGGTTTAGGTAGAGACCTCTCGGAGCTGCCGGCATACTACTGGGACTTACTTAAGGCCTGGAAACTGGTCTCCGCGACCAGGAAGGAACAGGCGGTGGGGGTTTATTTCCTCGCCGAGCCCCTGCTGTATTATCCGGCAGTGGGGGCTCGGATTTTGGATTCACCCTCTATTTGCCGCCGGCTAATCCTGGCGCAGGTGACCAGAGTCGGGGATCTCCTGGACTTTGAGCGGCGAGACTGGGTTTGGGCAGAGGTGCTCGCACCCCGTATGGGTCTGCGTACTGCCCGCGTCCCTCATCGTTTGATCCGGGAGATTAAAGATGCCATCCACCCCGACTCACGCACCTTCATTGAGGGGGTATTGCAGACCGGAGAACCTTGTCAACCAATCAACTTCAGCTCTCCGGATCTTTGCGTGGAACCAAAGCCACGGCAAACCCCTCGGGCTCCTCTCTCCCCCAACCTCAGCAGGTTGGGGGATATGTCCCCGGCATGTTTCCGCGGCATGCCAAGGAAAGTCCTGTATTATCTAGTGCTCCATATAGTGCACTACCTCGCCCTTGTCACCCGCCCTGATACTATCTGGAGGCGGGTATTTCCTGCGAACGAGGGCGAGAGACCCCGGTGGAAGGAACTCTATTCAGGTTTGGTTCCCCGTCCCGCCGGGGATTTGAGTTGGAGGGTCCACTGTGCACTGAGCCCAGGAGAGTACTTGGCACACTTCACGGACTCCCCGCCGCCTGTCCCTTTTGTGGCGAGCGGGAGTCCGTATATCACATTTATTTGAGTTGCGCCAGACTGCAGCCCCTCTTTTCCTTCTTGAAGAGCCTTCTCCTGCAGTTGTGACTTCACTTCTCCCCTCATCTTTTTATTTTTGGGTGCCCAGTGTCCAGGAACGATAAGCCTAGGGATCTCCTGGTCAACCTGCTCCTGGCATTGGCTAAGGTAGCCATTTGTAAAACAAGGAAGCAGGTTTTGGAGGGGAGGGTCCCAACAAATATCGTGGCCATGTTCCGGGCGCTGGTGCACTCCCGTATTCGGGCAGAGTACTCGTACGCCGAGTCTACTGGGACGGTTTCAGAGTTTGCCTCCCAGTGGGCGTTAGGCGGGGTGCTCTACTCGGTATCCCCCATCAAGGGTTCTTTAGAGTTAACCCTTCTGCTTTAAGTGCACTTCAACAGTGCACTTGTTGGTCTTCTTTTGAATATTTGTTTGACTGGTTTTTCTTTGTTCTACTTGGCAACAAGTAGAATTGCTGTTCAACTGAATTGGCCGGCTTTGCCAATGGGGTTTAAACCAGATCAAAATAGACCCACTTCTCTCTCTACTCCTCCCCTCTCTGTCATTGGTGCACCTTCCTTTATAATCCCTGTCTGTCCATCTCTTCCTCGCTCTGCATAGTTCCTGTTTCCCTGTGTGTACCTGACCTATGCTGTGCTCCCTCTGTGCTCCTGTGATTACCTGCTCCTGTGTTACTTTGGATTTCCCTGGCTTTGACCCCTGCTTACCCTGGACTACTCTGCTCTCTGGTATCCCTTTGAACCCTGCTACACATACGACTCTGCTGACCTCTGGCTTCCTAGGACCTGGCTTGCCCTCTGACGACTCTACCCTCTGGATCCTGAACATTGGCAAACGGACACGACTATTCTCACGGACATTCCCCAAGCATTGCAAGTATACTCTAACAACTCTTCCAACAGGCCCAGCAACGCTATACCACACTCCGGGCTTAATCCCACTGCTGTGGGTGTGTGGTATCATACCGTTCCCACCTCAGTACTGGGGTCTTGCTTGGTCTGCGGGCATACAGGTGTGACAATACCCCTCCAATGAGTAATGATTGTGCTGAAAAATAATAATTGTCCCAAAGCGATGTATGACTGGTATGTTAAGATCCCACGTAGCAATGCAGTAAGGATATTATGTTAACCACCTGCCGGTGACCAGCACTAGTACAACATTCAATTAAAGGGAACAATAAATGACAATTACTCAGCATCCAGATGATGGAATATGGAGTAAAGGAATAAACTCACATGAGATGTGTGTCTCCAAGTAGTGGTGAGTCCTTGAGTCCAATGATCTTGGTATATAAGTGTGCCTCCGTCTGTAGAGTTGAATGAACCTGAAGAGAGAAAAAAACCTAAGCACTACATCCAATGCTATTAAGCCAGCAAAAAAAACCGGAGTGCGTTCCCACGATTAAAAATAAGGCTATTTTAATGGATCATTGCATCAAACAATACACCATCGCGTTTCGGACTAGAAAAGCCCTTTATCAAGGTGAATAAAAAACTTACTAACCGGAGTGTTTTAAATACATGATCTGATGTGACCGCGGCCTATCCCAGCCACTTCCAGATGAGTCAAATGACGCTGAGCGTATGACGTCAGCGCGTCAGGATCATTGGTACAATGAAAAAAAAAATTTAAACAAAAACTTTATTGACAAACAACACTGTTACTTTGGTATCAGTAAAGCTAAGGACATACAAAGTGAATAGGACAGACTGTACATTTAAAAGAGAAACTAACATATAAACTGAAAAAATAAAAACAATTACAAACTCCTTAGATATTGGGTATATCTATACCCTACTACCGTAAGGTTAATATGTTTGAAATGGTCTGAGGGAAAAACGATCTGCAGATATTTATATAGATGTTCTAAATATAATGAAAAATTGAAACATAAACATGAACAATAATTAATAACAACTGCAGACATATGAATTCCAAAAAAACAATACATACAAGGAAGTATGTTCGGAATATGTTGTGAGACTGAGATAATGAAAAAAGGAATTTTTATACATGAATATATATATATATTCATGTATAAAAAGTCCTTTTTTCATTATATTCCAAACATACTTCCTTGTATGTATTGGTTTTTTGGAATTCATATGTCTGCAGTTGTTATTAATTATTGTTCATATTTATGTTTCAATTTATATATATATATATGAAGTGACATCATTTTATCTTAATAAAATCATCATTGAGTGTATAATAAACCTGTACAAAACTTGCAAATCTGGACTGAATAATCGATCACTAAATGTATAATTAAGGAAAAATTATTCTGAAAAATAAAATTTATACAGAAAAATAATAGTAATAACAAATTACATTATATATCATTACACGTACTTTCCATATACTATTTAGCATCAAATTTGCCAATCTTCAAAGTTACTCAATCAAAAAAGGTTGTGTAATTATGAACATACATAATTCTTTGATTCATTCTTATGTATCATGAAGGAGGGGCCCTATGTCCCAATCTGAATTAAGACCATTGGGAATGCGGGTCTGAAAGGTAAAAATCCAAAATAATTCCCTTTTGTCTAAAATATTTAACTTATTACCCCCTCTAATGGGACATGGTACATGCTCTATACCTAAGAATGTAAAATTGTCCACATTACCCAAATTATAATTAGTGAAGTGTTGGGACACAGGGTGGTTAATATCTTTTTTTAACAATTAGACGTAAGTGTTCGAGTATTCTTCCTTTAAGGCAGGGAAAGCATATCATATAACTTCCTTTATTAATTGTGATACCACGTTCGTGGTTTATCTGTTGAGATGTGGCTGTGGAAAGCAATATACTGTATAGGAAGAACCATTAGATCATTAAAAATTTGAATACTCGAACACACGTCTAATTGTTAAAAAAGATATTAACCATCCTGTGTCCCATTATTATTTGATGCATGTATTTTTTTTTTTTGCAGGTTGCCAATTGATTGACAGAGTGACAGACCATCCCGGGTGGTTATTGGGGGATGGTGGGTTAACCCCTTAATTACTACAGTGGTAACTAATCGCTAAAGGGATTAAGGGGTTACTAATCGCTAAAGGGATTAAGGGGTTAGGGGCCATTAGATTGTATTTTTTATTCAAAACAAAACAATGATAGACAGCACTCTCAATATAGGAAAACTAATAGCTATGTGCAGGGCGCAAACAAGGAACAAAAGAAGGACCCGATTTCCTCCTAAACAATTAACACAATATTAAATTGTTCCAGCACACACTGACTTCTTAGACAAATCTCAAAATGGGATCAATGCCAAATGTAAAAATATTTAATGCAAGCACAAGGTAAACATATACATGGAGAAATGCAACACAGGCAAAAAAATATAGCACAAAAACCTAAAATCATAGGTAGCATGGTGACATGACACAGGGAAAGGCCTGAGGAAAGGGTTTTCACCCCGAAACGTTGTCCCCCTTATTTATACTTTTTTCCCTTTCCCCCAACTATCCTTGTTTTCCCACTCCCATTCCCAGTGTCATGTCCCCATGCTACTTACGATTTTAGGTTTTAGTGCTATTTTTTTTACTGTGTTGCATTTCTCCATGTATATGTTTAACTTGTGCTTGCATTAAATATTTTTCATTTGGCATTTATCCTATGTTGAGTTTTGTCTAAGAAGTCAGTAAGTGCTGGAACAGTTATTAATATTGTATTTTTTATTGTACTGTTGCTGACAATGGAGGACAAGGATGGTGATGATGATGAGGACAGCCTTCATCTGGGAGGGGTAAGTGCAAATTGTATTTACTTTATGCTGCTGGTTTATGCTTTATTTGAAATTGGCAAATGCACTATTATCCATATCTGGATAATAGTAATGTTGTCCATTATTGCACTGTATGTGTTAGGGGGGTTGTTAGAGGTACAGGGGGTTAGGTTGTGTATTGGTACAGTAGGTAGTATTTATTTTAATGTTTATTGTGGGTAGAGGGACTGAGTGAAGGGGTAGTTGCCACAGGGTGGGTGGTCAGGCCTCGGTGGATAGCTGTTACATAGCTGTTACAACCGATAAGGTAATTAAGGGGTTAACTCCTCCCAAGGCCCACCCAAGAGGCCTAACCACACATCCTGGGGCAATTACGCCCTTCATTCACCCCCAATAAACCTGGTAGTCTGCCTTAACCCCTGCCTTTACCCCTTCATTGCTTTAGCGATTAGCCGCTAAGGTAATTAAGCTACATACATTTTATTTTTATTCATAGTGTGTGTGAGCAGGGGGTCACCTGAGCTGAACAAAGTTGATTTCAGCCTCTGGGACCACCTGCTTCCCATGATAAAGGCCCCGGTATGGGGTGGCATGGTTGGTGGACCTCTTGTGGACTTTGTGCTCCAGTGTTCAGAGCAAGCAAGTGGATCCATGGAGAAGTGTTAAGTTATTTCTTGTTGTTATGTTGTATTAATAAATGCTGTATAAAAAGTATATCCACTAATTCTTGTGTCAGTGTGTTTGTTCTAGGTTGGGAAGAGGAGCTGAAATCGGAGGCTGGGTAACTCAAGCAATTACTGTTTCATATACTTTGTCAGAAGAATAGCAATACATTTCATGGAACATGTTTCAGATTAAAGTTGCAGTTTTTAAAAAAATAATTATTTTTTTCCATTCAATATGTGCATCAAAACAATCTGCACACTGACAAGTGATTAGCTAAGCTGCAGATCGATCCGTTCTCCTGTAATTGATCGCTGTGCTCAGGGTTATTTAATTTAGCATTACGGGAAATGTAGTTCTGGAATATGATTGACTGGGAGGTTACTAGATACAATTGGTGTACTGCTAGAGAGAGGGCCGGTCTCCCTAGCAGAAGGGGAAGGGGGCTGTCACTTTGGAAATGCTTCCTACATTAAAAACACTAAAAAATGTCTTTAAAACATTTTTTTTAAATGTTAATGCTACAAGTATTTTCTCATAGTTCAGAACTGATTTATTTAAAAAAAAACACACATGTAGGATATTGCTTGAACTGCTGCTTTAAGTGTTATTGATTAAATGAGATCATATTTTCAGTGTTAATGATCTTTTTATGCATTAGGTTACTTGTCTGGGTGCTTTACTGCTAGAGTAAAAAAAAAATAAAAAAAACCAGCTCTGGCATTATAGTGCTGTTCTCATAAATGACTTGAAATCTTTACACATCGTTTGGAAAAACATTTTTAAAAATCCCTGAAATTTAAATTAGGGCACAATGATGACAAATAGATTTTATATGTTTAAATGACTCAACTAGAGAGTTTATCATATATGAAATCATTATGTACACTGTGTACACTTGAAAAGCCTCCTATGAACACTTAAAGACCAGCAAGGTCCCATTGTACACATCTCTGAAATATCATCATCAATCTCATCAACTCAGCTACAACAATTTGATAGATATAGAAAGGAGCAGAAACAATTCATCTTTATCTCAGATGAATAGATATCCCTCTTTAACAAAGAGAATGAGTGGGACGCAAGCTCATTTTGGAATTTACAGTATGCTGGATTTGCACACATTACATGTTCTTAGCTAAAGTTATTGGCAGCAACATAAAATACACATTTTGGTTTAAAGCTTCCATAAATATACTATAAAATATATTAAAACAGCAATTTATAGCAATCTCTCACTTTTCATTTATGTTCTATAATAAATCATTTTCCCATCAAATTAAAATGTGCTGTGCAACTCTTGGGAATGTCTAATAACTGTCAAATAAACTGGTCTAATGGACTGACCAAGGTAATTGTATGCTCAGTCCCAAAATATTAATAAAATATCTATACTTAATATTTCTTGTACTGTACTCTCCACCAAAAGGAACATCTTTCCATTTTTATACATTTATATTGTTGCATGAAAACAAACATTTGAGATCATGTATTTAGTATTTCTTTTCGTCACTATGATCTATGAAAGCATTCAACCTTTTTATTATTCCTTGTGTCCATTACACTTATTCTAATGTGTTCCATTTCTCTTCTATTTCAGTTAACAGACAGTTATGTAAGTTAGAGTCCTCACACAAGATTCCCTATAGTTTGCACTCAAAGTACATAGGTATAGTATTTATGATAGATTTGATAATCGTGGAATTAAAATATTCCTATGAAGAGAATATATAATATATCTCATATGTACCACTAACAATTGTGAAAACAATAACGTTTTATTATTCATTGACGTCGATGCTTTGTGACATAATATATACAGTGTAATTAAAATTCCCCATTTTGGAGGCTGCACATAACTACTGACCTGTAATAAGTATATACCCAAATTAATTGGATTGGTATAGTAGTGTGATGGGTATCCGTAGTGCATATAAGGTATGTATCACTATTTAAGTTAGAAAACTTAGGTGTGGTAACTTCCCATTATTGGGATATCATGGGACAAATATTGCTATTATCTAGTAGTTTTCTCCTCAAAGATAGATAGTACCATATAGGTGAACACCCTTGGATTGACTGATTGATCTACTGTAGTGCCGACGAGTATTCTAAAACAAATCTTGGGCAATCACCAACAAGACCCAGGTACATGCTGGGTACGTGCTGCAACATTTCAGTCACATTTCTTCAGACAGACTAATGGCCCATCGGATTAACAGCGGGGGTCCCTGGCAGTCCCCTTCAAACTGAATGGGACTGCCAGCGACCCCCGCTGTTAATCTGATGGGCCATTAGTCTCTGCAGAAATGTCACTGAAATGTTGCAGAATGTACCCAGTATGTACCCAGCATGTACCTGGTTCTTGTTGGTGATAGACCCAGATTTTCCAAGGCAAGTTTAAGGCAAGTACTCGTAGGCACACCTGTAGCTGTGCTAATATCAACAGCAGCTTATCATAACCAATGATACACAACTTAGATGTACATACACACTTTTGACCCAGTATATGGTTGTATAGTTTAACCACTGATAGGCATATTAGATCCTTAGCATATCCAATCTGTTGCAAAACACGCAAGATGTTAATATAGGTGCATATTAGATCTAATACATAGCATACAGGTAGATTATCAGCCTGCTATGGTTAATGTCTCTGCTATCATTAGCATGTGTACAAGGAAAAGAAAAAAGTGCACAGCTAATTATTGAACAAAATTAATCTACTAGTGGTGACGAGTGAATTAAAACAATAATATCCTCAACTATGGAGTGTAAATACATACAGTAACCGTGTAAACAGTATGGCGGCTGCAGCTATAATGGGTCAGGGTGGCTCAACACTCAACAACACTAAAACAAATACGTTTCTAGTGCTACGATTTTAGCCCATTATACTTGGTGTTTAAACCACTGAGATTGTGACTTTTAGCTGTGCTCACATTGCTCTGAGTACTCCCTTGACGATATCGATACCACCAGACAGACGGGGTTCCAGCAGTACCTTCCACTGAGGACGTGAAGCTGATCCCACGAGTCGTTTCAACTGAGATTGCCAGTGACCCCTGACACCTTCTGCAGTGTGGTAACCTGTTGTGCTATATGCACTCAACGCGTTTGTTCTCTTAACCTGATGTACGCTGAATACTCCCCTTTTATAATAATCAATTATAATTTGATATACTTCACTATGCGGTTTTGCACTGTTTTTGTTTCCTGTCTGCATTAGCATGTGTGTCTGCTGCCTCAGAATAAGGCTAAGTCCCTGCTGGCGCTGAGCGGGGAGGGGGGGAGGGCGGGGGGCATTGCGGGTAGTTCAGCGCACAGGGAAGTATAGGTTTTTTGTTTACTTACATGCCGATCGCGGCTCAGTGTGTGTGCACGAGCGCCGCGCGCACCGCGTGAGCGGGGACTTACATTTATCTATATATGTAAGTCTCCTCCGCAAGCGCCGCCCGCTCGGCATGATCAGTGCTAGCGGGGACTTAGCCTAAGGTTGAAGGAATATTCCTTTAAGACAAAAGCAAGCTAAATGCATTCAAAAGATACAATGTGCTTCTTAAACAAACAGCCCTGATTAGACAATCTATATGGACAGTTTAGTAACTTATATGGCCGTGTAACATTGTCTGGCTTCAAAATATACTTTGCATCTAGGCATGATATAATATCATTAGGGTAATGCACCTAACAACAACTTTGTTGCAAGAATAGCTACATGATGATACTTATGTATATCTCCTTATGATAGGAGGAGTTGTTAGGTGCATTACCCTAATAATATTGTATCATGCCTAGATGCAAAGTATATGTTGTAGCAAAGACGATATTACATAGCCATATAAGTTACTGAACTGTCCATACAAATTGGCTAATCAGGGCTGTTTGTCAGCTGCCGGGCCCTGGCGGGGGACGAGATCCACGTCAGGCTGCGGGCCCCAACTCCACCCCCATGTAGCAAGCCTCTTTCCCCTACTGTAACCTGCCTCCCGTTTAGGCCCGCCCCCACGGCGGAAGTTGGGCGGGCTGATCGGCGTGGTACCGGTGGCCTCAAGGTAAGGAGAGCGAGATGGTATAATAACTACTCTCTGGATGGGAGAGAAACCTGACCTGCTGAAGCCCCTTATTTGACCATGCAAGACAGCACAGGAAAGCTCGAGCAGGTTCACATTCCCGCCCCCCTCCCAATAGAAAAGCAATGTTGGCCAAGTGGAAGCCTTAGTAATGCTGCTATTGGATTTTCTTGTTACCACAATTCATTTTTATTTTAATATTGCCCTGTACGTTCTCAATTAGACAATGGTCCCTATTTGATATGCAGTGGAGCCACCGCCTCTTTGTCAGGGAAGTTTAAAAACGTAATCATTAGAATGGGACTTAAAGCAGCAATCCCCAGACCTGTCACTGATTTTTCGGGAGTCTCACTGGTTTCTGATAAATGCTCCCACAGACATCAATTAAGTCTGACTGATAAAAAAAATCACAGATTTCACATACAAAATAAAAAAAATATTTAACCAATAGACATCTCTGAATCCCCCATTGTAACAGGGGACTTATCCCTGTTCACAAATGTGCCTCTAATCCAGCAGTGTGGTGGTTAACGGCTGGTAGCAAATTAACTAACACCACCTGCTTGATTAGAGGTGGTAGAAAAAGCCTGCCTTTGAGACAGGAAGTGACTCCTTAGCTCTGAATGAGAGCTGACCTTTGGAGAGAACACACATCTCTGGAGCTGACCAGTCTTGAGCTCTGCCCAGCATAGCTGATTGCAAGACACCAAATAAGACTTCTAAACCTGGATGCTGATTTTCTGTGCACGCACGGGTGCGGTTCCAGGAGAACAGAGAAGCTTACTCTACAGCAGCTAACAGATAAGTCTTTCATTATTAAGAGACTGCTTATATCTGCTTATTTCATGCTATATGTTTTGGGGCTGCGAGACATGCTTGACTTAGGGAGTTGTGAATTAAATGCATGGTATTTTCACTAGAAATACTCCCAAGTGAATAGAAGCTTTGTTCCCCCCCCCCTTTGTTTGGATGGTTTCCTGATGAAAAGGAAAAGGCACAATAAAGCCTATTATAATTTCACCTTATAAAGTCTCCAATTGTGTACCTCTGTGAACGTCCGTCTACACCCATACTTTAACGTTTTTCTTTCATGGGTGGGGGGAGGATTATATATATATATGTATATATATATATATATATATATATATATATATTTTCATAATTAAGAGACTGCTTATATCTGCTTATTTCATGCTACACTACCGACACACTTTATTAAAGTGTGGCCGGTACCGCAAGCCGGGAGATTTCCCGGCTTGCTAGTGGCCGCCCCTCGGCGTGCCACGCGTCTTCGGGAGCGTGCGCCCCCTGCACGCGTGTCCAGGGGCTCCCCGAGGGAGCCCTGGTGTCCCGCGATCGCGGGACAGCGGCAGGGGGTTCCGGGGGACCCGGCGGACCCGGCAGCGGTAGGGAGAGCGCCCCGATCGGAGGGCGCTCTTCCGCTGCTTCGGCGCGCGCCCGTCACTCTCGGGCACGCGCCAGGCTACTGCTGCGGCCAAGAACGGGCAAATGCTCGAATAAACTTGGCCGCAGCAGTATATGTTTTGGGGCTGCGAGACATGCTTGACTTAGGGAGTTGTGAATTAATTGCATGGTATTTTCACTAGAGATACTCCCAAGTGAATAGAAGCTTTGTTCCCCCCCCCTGTGTTTGGATGATTTCCTGATGAAAAGGAAAAGGCACAATAAAGCCTATTATAATTTCACCTTATAAAAGCCTCCAATTGTGTACCTCTGTGAACGTCCGTCTACAGGCACGTGATGATGTCATCAGTCTCCGTTATGGAGCTGTTTTAGTTTAGTGTGAGATCAGTGATATCAGCTACACAGTCTATATATGAATTACAAGTGAGGGGGTATATATATCTCTCCCAGAATAGGCACCACTATTGTTCAGTATTGTTCAATATTGTATCCTTGTTATCCCTGTGTTGCTATACTCAGCACAGTCTGCGTTACATTTAGGATATAGCAAGTATTCATCACAGTGTTTAACACCTTATAGCAGTGGGGGGCCACTGCTGTGGATCTGTGTTGCATTATATGCTGTGGTATCTCATTAGGAGGATATATTTTAAATATATATACATTCACTATCTATACACAGTGAGGTGTGGCTAATGTTACAACATTTTGACAATCTGGATGATATATTAGCATTGCCTCGGATGAATACTGGACCACACATTAGTACTTTAGATAGTGGTAATCTTTGGGAGTTGGCAATCAACTAACACTGACTGATTTATTAATTTCTCCCTCATCATAACTGTATTATCACTGACTGTGTTAAATCGCTGATATTGGGGTTACAATCCACCTTGCTGATCTGCAGAATCAATCCCCACCATCTCACTACTATTTATGTTTACGAGTGGTTATATATACATTAGGGATTGCCACTGTCTTGTCTAGTTTACGTTTAATTTCTTTTTATTACTATTACATGAACACTCGGTAATATATGTTTTAAGTAAAACAATAAAGGTTACATTTTATTAAAGTAGTGTGCATTTAAGTGAATTTCCTTCGGGACACAATCATTTTGCGTCCCCTACTTCACTGATTCACTTTCAGTTCACAGTTTGCACCCACCTATAATTATCGTATGGACTTTTTGTTAATTAGTAAGGTTTAAGTTGATCACTCCCTTTCCCTATCGTTTTGTTTTTCTCCCAATGGGACTCAAAGCGCTTCCCAGTTACAAGGGAAAAATAAGGAAACATTTAAGGTTGTAAATGAGACCAAACACAAGGAAAGATACAATACAGGATGGGACGGGACTGTAGCTATTAAATGTAGGACAGATTGTGGGTTATTTAGCTTACAGGGAGGCCATGATGCAGTGAGAACCCACTGGGTGGACTGGTTCTATGTGAATACTGGCCTTATTTGCAATCCTAAGAGAAAAATGGTGGTCAGGCTGTGGTAGGGGCAACCCTATAACACCAGGACAAGTGGCATCCTTCTCCCACAACTGAAGGTCCCCATTCCTCTGACAGGCGCTATTTTAAAGGGCCAAGTTACTAACTGAAAACAACAAATAGTGACAGGACACATCTTAATACACATAAACCTATTTACAGGACTCACAGTGAGGACCCCCGTCAGAACTCTGAAGAACCTGCTTTAAGAACAAAGGGTGGAGCTATATATACCCTCTATGCTCCCTACGGTGACATCAATGGTCACAGGGTAGAAAAGAGGAAGGGCGAAACCTGAGTGATCCCATCCAGTTAACCACCTAAAACATTAACCCCTTTACAGAACTAGTAATCCCCAAAGAGACGGCTACACATATACAAATATATTTGGGGACAATACAAAGAGCTTTCAAAATAACTATTCATCCCAAGGGCAGTACAAACTACACGGGGTCATCCCTTAAGGTTGGAGGAAAGGAGATTTCACCAGCAACAAAGGAAAGTGTCCTTTACAGTAAGGGCAGTTACAATGTGGAATTCATTAAACATGGAAATTGTGGTGGCAGATACAATAGATTTGTTCAAAAAAAGGGTGGACATCTTTTTAGATGGGAAAGGTATACAGGGATATACCAAATAAGTAAACATGGGAAGGATGTTGATCCAAGGTGAAATTATTATTCCATTATTTGGAGTCAGGAAGGGATTTATGTTTCCCCTATGAGATATCATTAGATAAAGTGTCACTGGGGTTTTTTGTTTGCCTTCCTCTGGATCAATACAGTATACTGTAAGCAAGGATATAGGATAAAGTATCTGTCTAAATTTAAAAAACGTTGATCTGGATGGGCATATGTCTGTTTTCAACCTTATCTATATAATTATGTTACGTTCCCCTTTCAATGTTTCCAAGTCCACATCCCTGAACCCACTTGCTAGCCTTCCCTGACCAGTGGGAGAAAGTCCCTCTGAATATGAAGCTTCCATTCCAGTTTTATGATGTCACTGCCCTCACTTGGCAGGGAGGAGCCAATAAACAGTGAGGACGAGACACGCAGAGGATTCTAGGGGAGGAAAATGCAACCCTGGGGTCTCCCTGACCCAGCGGCCGCTCCTCATATTTACAGCTGGCTCGAAGTCAGTGTGACTGAAAGGGGCCCAGGGAGCAGTATAATGAAGGTTAGGCCTGGTTCCTGGCCCCAGCATATCCTTTCCTGGGGATCATCTGGCCACCAGACCCCGGTGCTCCCGTTTTACATGCCAGATGCCCCTTGTATCCAATGGAAAAGGTCGTTTTTATTCCCGATGTGCGTAACTATACTGAGGGTAAAAATGGGATTGTGCACCATATAAAGCATGGCCGAGATCTCTGGACAGGGCTGAGAAACCCTGTGTGCAGCCATGTGGCCGGTGCTGGCGCTAGAGGGGGAGGGGAGAGGTGCAGGGGACAAAGGAGAGAGTGTCTGGGGTGGAAACCTGGCCAAAAAGTGGAGTATTTGACTGTTTCCCCAGCCAGAGCGGTGCTGTCCCAGCGGTGGATATCCTACCGGCCAGGGGGAGCTGTTGCTGAGCTCCCGCTGGTAGGCGCTGCTCCCGTTGGCTCGTTCATATTTCCCTCCAAAGCCTTTAGCTCTCTCTGCCCCACCCCCAGCCCTGATTGACTATGCAGACAAGCCCTCGCATCCCGATTGGTTCCTGAGCAGCATCCGCACTGGCTGAAAACGAGGCTGGGAGCCGATCCGAGCGGGAGATGTGAAAGTGCTTCTGTGCCGCGGGGATATGCGTTGCCGGAGAAGCGGAGAGCAGCAGTTTTAAGCGGGAGATTCGAATGTGCTCAGCTGCGAATGGCACCTGAGAGGTCTGGATGGTCTCTACCCCTACGGAGTGTGGCAGCCAGCCCTGGGTAAGCCTTCAATGTGGCGCTCAGCACCTAGTCAGCGAGGGTTCCCCCTGTGTGCCTCTGTGTTAGCGAGTATAGCTCTGATTTGTGTGGTGCTGGCTCCGGCTGGAATAATAACTCTTCATTGAACTGCTTTGTCCTGTTTGGACAATAGGTTTCCCTGGATAGGGGAGGGCTGGGGCTCAAAGAAATATAGGGTATGGGATTCACTATAAAGAAAGAACCCACTGGTGTAAATCCGGAATCCTTTCTATGATTCAAAATGGTAATTAGTAGGAAAAAGGAAAAAACCCTTATGCAAGCCTTGACAATATTAGTCGTTATGATGTACTTATAGAGGATTTAGCATTGAATTGCGGTCATCTGACCATATATATATTCAAATGCATAAACCTCGCACCTCTAGTACAGTATATGAGTCCAGCAATAAATGGAATGATACTCACAGCTAGATGAACAATAGTTTGTCACTCCCTAGTGGAAACCACAACCGCAGGAGTTTCTTCACTTGCAGGGTAAAGGATCCTTTTAACTTGGTAGTCTGTGTGCAAAAACGTTGAAGATAGATAACCAGTAGAGTAGACGAGGCAAAAAGCCCAGAAAAACCGCTGCACCACCAATTCAGAAAGCGAAAAGGGAGATAATAAAAAATGATTTCATGTGCCAAAAATAGAAGAGGATTACACTGACATGTTTCGCCAACAAATGGCTTTATCAAAGTGCAGTTTGGTGCCTTGATCCCGAGGTTAAGTTCTGGTCTCCCGCGACAGTCAGGGGATGTGATTTTGGATGGGTTTATACATTTAAATGTGGAAGAGGCTATTATGGTTTGGTCACCCAGTTTAGACAGATATTGTAATTTAATTGGGTTCTATGCCCTATAACTGTACCTATTTACACACTCGGCGTACCACTAATATTTATTTACAAAGCTCTCATATTTTTCCCTCTTATTAACGCAGCCAGATCAGCACTACTGCAATCTGTCATCATAAACAATGTGGAAGAGTTTGTACTATTACGTGACGTCACAGGACCCCGCAACGTAATTTTATGTCGGAGCCGTGCAGTGGGGGGGGGGGACGACTGTGGTAAGGCGCGAGCCGGAGGGGAGAGGAGAAAGGGGGGCGCGTGAAGGTATGTTTGCGCACCCCTGATATAGGGTATTATACACCGGGATTATCTAACATTTATATAGTGTATTACACACCGGGATTATCTAACATTTATATAGTGTATTACACACCGGGATTATCTAACGCTGATATAGTGTATTACAAGAGACAGGGGGTGCCCAATGCTGCATCCAATTGACAAAACATATAAAGTAAAATACTTCAATAATAATAATTGGTTATTTAGTTAACCTTTATATGTTTTGTCAATTGGATGCAGCATTGGGCACCCCCTGTCTCTTGTTATATGACAAGTGCCCGTCAGTAGCTCTCTGGTTGACATAAATATATATTCACTTTGTGGTGGGTGTGGAGTTGAGCTTCGCTGGGTATCTGTTGTTAACCTATGTCTCTTTGGAGGTGTGGCACCTCCCCCCAGAGCTCACTCCTCCTCCTTCAACCTTTAATCTGAGAGGTCATTTCACTGCTGCAGGAACAAGACCCATTATGGTTTCCCTCTCACAGAGTAAAAGGAAGTGTTCACAGTGTAGTGTAGGACTGCTTATTTGGTTTACCTGGAGTTGTTGTGAGGCTTATGACGCTTTGGCAAAGGGTTAACTAAATAAAACAATTATTATTATTGAAGTATTTTACTTTATATGTTTTGTCATGTTGGATGCAGCATTGGGCACCCCTGTCTCTTGTTATATCCAATTGCAACGCTCGTAGCTCTCTGGTTGACATAAAATATATATTCACTTGTGTGGGTGTTGGAGTTTGAGCTTGCTGGGTATCTGTGTTAACCTATAGTGTATTACACACCGGGATTATCTAACGCTGATATAGTGTATTACACACCGGTCAGACACTGACCTGCACAGGCACAGGCACTGACCTGCCAGGCACGACCCTGACCCTGCACTGCACTGACATGCACAGCACCAGACCTGGCCTGCACAGACACTGACCTGCACAGACAAAGACACTGATCTGCACGGCACAGACATGACCTGCACAGGCACAGACACTGACCTGCACAGGCACAGACGACCTGCACAGACACTGACCTCACAGGCACAGACACTGTACCTGCACAGACACTGACCTGCACAGACACACTGACCTGCACAGACACTGGCCTGCACAGACCCTGCACTGCATAAGGCACAGACCTGACTGCACAGACACTGACCTGCCAGCACTGGCCTGCACACCCTGACCTCCAGACACTGACCTGCAACAGGACAGCCACACTGACCGCACAGACACTACCGCACAGGCACTGACCTGCAACAGACACTGACCTGACAGACACTGACCTACACAGACACTGACCTGCACAGGCCAGACACTGACCTGCACAGGCACAGACGACTGACCCATGCACAGCACCTGCACAGGCATGACCTGCACAGGCAATGACCTGCAGCCTGACCTGCACAGACACTACCTGCACAGACACTGACCTACGACACTGACCCCTGCACAGGCACAGACACCTGCACCTGCACAGGCACGACACAGACCCTGCACAGACACTGACCCTGCACAGGCACCAGACACACCTGCACTACTGACCTGCACAGGCACAGCACAACACTGACCTGCAACAGCACCGACACTGACCGCACAGTGCACAGACACTGACAACATGCACCGCACAGACACGACCTGCACGCACAACAATGACCTGCACAGGCACGAACGACCGCACAGCACGGACACTGACCTGCACGCACTGACTCCACGCCAGACACTGACCTGCACAGCCAGACACTGCACCTGCACAGGCCCAGACACTACCTGCACAGACACTGACCTGCACAACAGACACTGACCTCACAGCCAACAACTGACCTGCACTGCACAGACACTGACCTGCCGGCACAGACACTGACTAGCACTGGCCAGACCTGACTGCCAGCTGCACAGACACTGACCTGCACATGCACAGCACTGACCTGCACAGGCACTGACACTGACCTTGCACAGGCACAGACATCTGACCTGCACAGCACTGACCTGCACTGCACAGGACACTGACCTGCACAGGCCACATGACACTGACCTGCACAGACACTGACCTGCACAGACACTGACCTGCACAGGCCACACAGACACACTGACCCTGCACAGGCACAGACACTGACCTGCACAGGCACAGACACTGACCTGCACAGTGGCACTGCCCTCACAGCACTGACCTCACAGACACTGACTCGCACGACACTCCATGCACAACACTGACCGACATACACCCACAGACACTGACTGCACAGGCACAGACACTGACCTGCACAGGCACAGACCACTGACACCCACACGACTGCACAGCACAGACACTGACCTGCACGACACTGACCTGCACAGGCACAGACACTGACCTGCACAGCACAGACACTGACCTGCCAGCACAGCTGACACGAAGCACTGACTGCCGCACAGACACTGACCTGACAGGCACAGACACTGACCTGCACAGGCACATACACTGACCTGCACAGACACTGACCTGCACAGTCACAGACACGTGACCTTGCAAGGCACAGACACTGACCTGCACAGGCACAGACCACTGACCTGCACAGACCTGACCTACAACACTACGCCGCACACCGACACTCTGCACAGACACTGACCTGCACAGGCACGACACTGAGGCACCTGACATGACATGGCACAGACACTGACCTGCACGGCACTGACACTAACCTGACGCAGGCACGACACTGACCTGCACAGGCACAGACACTGACCTGCACAGGCACAGACACTGACCGCACAGGCACTGACTGCACAGGCACACCTCACGCACGACTGACGCACACAGACACGCTACCTGCACGGCCAGACACTGACCTGCACATAACACTGACCTGCACAGGCACTGACCTGCACAGGCACAGACACTGACCTTGCACAGCACAGACACTGACCTGCAGCACAGCCTGACCTGCACAGGCACAGACACTGACCTGCACAGACACGACCTGACATGCACGACACTGACCTGCACAGGCACAGACACTGCCTGCACAACACTGACCTGCACAGCCCAACCACTGACCTGCACAGGCACAACTGACCCTGCACGGATGCGACAACACGACCTGCACAGGCACAGACACTGACCTACGCACAGACACGACCATTCACAGTGCAACTACTGCACAGGCAACAGACACAGACCGCACAGACACTGACCTGCACAGGCACTGACCCTGCAAACACTGACCTGCACAGCACTGACCGCACAGGCACAGACACTGACTGCACAGGCACAGACACTGACCTGCACAGACACTGACTGAACGGCACGACCTGACCATGCACGGAACAGCCTGCCCCCCCCTGCACAACACTGACTGCACAGACACTGACCTGCCAGACCACTGACCTCAAGCACAGACACTGACCTGCACAGCACAGACACTACCTGCACAGGCCAGACAACTGACCTGCACAGCACAGACACTGACCTGCACAGGCACTGACCTGTACCGGCACACTACACTGACCTTCACAGGCACAGACACTGACCTGCACAGGCACCGAGACACACTGACCTGCACAGTGACCAGGCACACTGACCTGCACAGACGACACAAGACACTGACCTGCACAGGCACAGACACTGACCTGCACAGGCACAGACACTGACCTGCACAGCACAGACACTGACCTGCACAGGCACTGACTTCACAGGCACAGGCACATGACTCTGCACAGGCACAACATGACCTGCACAGCACAGAACACTGACCTGCCCAACACAACCTGACTGGCACAAGGCACATGAACCTACCTGCACAGGCACAGAACATGACCTGCACGGCACTGACCTGCACCGCACAGACACTGACCTGCCAGCACCTGACACCTGCACAGACAACTGACCTGCACAGACACTGACCTGCACAGGCACGCATACCACTGACCCACAGGCACAGCCTGACCTGCACAGCACAGACATGACCTGCCACATGACCTGACCTGCACTGCACAGCACTGACCTGCCACAGACACTGACCTGGCGCACAGACAGCGACCCTGCCGCACGACACTGACCTGCACAGGCACACGACACTGACCTGCACACGACGCACAGACACTGACCTGCAACAGGCACAGACTGACCTGCACAGGCACAGACACTGACCTGCACAGGCACAGCCACGACCTGACAGGCACAGACACTGCCTCACAGGCACAGACACTGACCTGCAACAGGCACAGACCTGCAACAGGCACAGACACTGACTGCACAGACGCTGCCGCACTGACACTGCCACACTGCCACTGCCACACTGCCACACAGCCACACTACCACTGCCACACAGCCACTCTGACACACTGCCACTGCCACACTGCCACACAGCCACTCTGACACACTGCCACTGACACATGGCCACTAGCTCTGAGGAGCAGCTGCAGGGGGGGGTCCTACCTTTCACTGTGGAGCATGGCTGGAGGGAAAGGGGGGCCATCTTGGACCCTGGCAGCAGGCACCTCACTTCCGGTTCTCACTGCTGAGGCTCCGCTGTCACTAACCCCGCCCCCACCCTCTGCAGCTAACCCCGCCCCACCCTCTGCAGTCAACCCCGCCCTCACCCTCTGCATCAGCCCTCCTGACCTCGCACGACCCCGCCACCCGACCCACCTCTGCAGTCAGACCCGCCCCCACACTCTGCAGCTAACCCCGCCCCCACACTCTGCAGCTAACCCCGCCCCCACACTGCCGCTCAGACCCCGCCCCCACACTCTGCAGCTAACCCGCCCCACACTCTGCACTAACCCGCCCCACCACTTGCAGCTACCCGCCACACTCTGCAGCTAACCCCGCCCCCACACTCTACAGCTAACCCCGCCCCACACTCTGCAGCTAACCCCGCCCCCACCCTCTGCGCTAACCCCGCCACCCACCTCTGCTGCAACCCCGCCCCCACACTCTGCAGCTAACCCCGCCCCCACCCTCTGCAGCTAACCCCGCCCCCACCCTCTGCAGTCAGACCGGCCTCAGCTCTGTCCCTTCTCTCCCCTGCTGGGGGGGGGGGGGAGCGTGTCAAAATGCTGGCGCTCCTTCCCTCCTGGTCTGCAGAGCGGCTGGGGGGGGGGGGGGGAGGAGGCATCGCGGCGCCGGCCTATATATGTTCAGGCCTATAGGGTTTACAACACCGGGATATATCTAACGCTGATATAGGGTATACACTCGGGATAATCTAACGCTGATATAGAGTATTACACCCGGATTATCTAACGCTGATAGAGTATTACACACCGGGATTCTACGCTGATATAGGTACACCCGGATTATCTAACGCCGATATACGGTATTACACACCGGATTATCTAACGCCGATATACGGTATATACACCAGGATTATCTAACGCCGATATACGGTATTATATACACCAGGATTATCTAACGCCGATATACGGTATTACACCCGTGATTCTAACGCCGTATACGGTATTATACACCAGATATCTAACGCCGATATACGGTATTACACACCAGGATATCTAACCCGATATACGGTATTACACACCAGGATTATCTAACGCCGATATACGGTATTATAACCAGGATTATCTAACGCCGATATACGGTTATTATACACCAGGATTATCTAACGCCGATATACGGTATTTACATCAGATTATCAAACGCCGATATACGTATTATACATCAGGATTATCTAACGCCGATTACGGTATTATACACCCGGATTATCTAACGCGATATATGGTATTATACACCAGGATTATCTAACGCCGATATACGGTATTATACACCAGGATTATTGTCCTGGACCTAGATTCCATATTCCTCTGTCTCTCCTTTAGTTTATGGGATCCATTTCTCCCTTGTTTAATTGCCTGTCAGTTTCCCCTGGCCCAGCAGACACCTACATTGTAAATGCAACATTATTGCTACATGTTGTAGTTCCCTCCAGACATTCGTGGTTGCCATAGCAACCCCAGCCTTCTCTCCAGAATGGGCTAGTCTGCCCCCCTTCTGTTTGTTTTAAGATAGTCTGTCCCAAGGCTATTCCCTTTACCCACACTGCTCCTCACGTCAACAAGAACTACATTTCTGACCTCACCCCCCTCTCCCTTTGCAGCTTCTGCCTGTCCGATCTTTTCCCAGCTGCATGAGTTTGCACACACCATACTGTGCCTGTGTAACTTGCAACCAATGTTGTTTTCTTTCACCGGGCATGGAATCAGTGAGCTGCTACTGCAGTTTCTGAGATCCTCACAGAAGGGCTGTCTCCCCCCCTCCTGTTTGTTTTAAGATAGTCTGTCCCAAGGCTATTCCCTTACCCACACTGCTCCTCACTTCCTTCCACCCTAGATCACAGTGAGTACAGTCCTGTCTGCATCCACCCCTGGTAAGGCCTTTCTCTCTTACCATATCTAACCTCATGAAGCATCCCACATAGAGAAGCACTCTCTGCCTACACTACACCTACAAGTTCCTGTGTTTCTACTCCTGCAATAAGTTTGAAAGACATTAAGAACTTGTCATGCTTTGGAAAGGGAATGACATGAGTTAAAGCTAACTGAAGCTATCATACTCAAACCGTGACCCTAGCTTCAGGATAGTAAGAAGAGACCGTGTACTAGAGGTCTACGCAGAAGCTATGACTCACAGCCTTCATGCTACACAAAGTGCAGCTCTACAACAGCTATACACAAACAGCTACAGCTCTGCAAAATAAGCAGCAGTTTTAAACACAACAGTAAAAACAAAGACCTGTGTTAGGGAATCCACACAGGAGCTCACAACTCAAAACTTTATGCTATACAGAATAGTCTCTGGACAAGCAGCAGCTTCACTCTGCCAGACAGGGCAGCAAGCTTTATACAGCAACTGCACACAGCCTGCAACCTTACAGATAAGCAAGCAGATTTACACACTGGACACAGCCAGCACCTACCCTGCACCTAAGGCAGCAGCTTTGCAGACTGACAGTGCACTTATACACACAGAGCCTTGATCGCCTTCTCGTCCTTTTGAGTCCACCCCTGCACAGCCCATAGTGAGGGAGCACCATCTCACCTACCCCTGCGCACGTCCCCACGGCAAGCGCCATCAAGGGCCACGCCACCGACACCCGCCAGACACGGTCAAGCCACCGGACACCTGTGTACAGCTACCCCTACCTGCATGCTGCAGGACACCGCTCGCATCATCTGAGACAGTTGCCCATCGCTGACACAGGTAACAGACCCACGCCACACGCACTGGCTAAGGCCTACACAACCCTACAGCATGGCAGAACTCAAGCCTCACCAGACATCACGCAGAGGGCGATCACTCAGACCAGAGAACGCTGCGCAACTGCAACAGCGCAGGCAGACCCAAGGCCCAAACGGACAGTCACACTGACAACAAAAGCCCGTGAAAAAATACGAGACTGACATTGAAGCGCACCGCGCTAAATTAGAGTTGGCCTGGAAACACCACCACACTTGGGATACGCAATGTCGCCGCGGCTGGCAATTCTGTAAAGCAGCTCGAGCAAAGCAATAACTCAATTAAAAATAGACCACTCATGCTACCAAGGGCTGTCAGAGCATACGCCACTTACTTGACCAGGGCTAATACCTGTGAAACCTGCAAGAAAGGGACTTCAGCACAATTTGACTTGACACGTGACGCCCGTGCGAACCGCCCTCGCAGCGGCCAAAGCGAGAAAAAGAGCTCCTCCTGGAGACCGCATCGCACGCTCAAACACATCCAGGCACTCATCAAGGTCAGCAAGATCAGCGCATCCACCGGTCCAGCGCAAGCGCAAGCGCTACCAAGGGCGCGAGCCACCGCAGAGGCCCGCACGTGCCAGGGCCGAATATGGTCGAGAGAGCAGCCGTACGGCAGAGAAGAGCGTCATAGAAGAGGAAGAGCGGAACGCCGCCGCCGCTGCTACCGCCGCCGCTGCCAATGCCGCCGCGCATAGAAAGGCCGAATTGGACGCAGATCTAGAGGCCCTAAATCAAGAGAAGGAAGCCGCCGCCGCCATAGCCACAGCTGAAGTCCTAGAAGCAGCCGCGAGACAGGACGGCGGGGAGCAACCGTACAGACGGATAGCCTCGAGAGATCCAGCCCGACGCACTGAAACTACGTAAGACCTCTTCAGTGTAAACACCAGCGCACCATCTCAACACGGAGGGAGTGACACCACAGACACCGAAGACTTGCTAGTGTCCACACAGGAGAAGACGCCGCTCCGTCAATGGTACGTGCTGCCTGGGATAGCCACAGCGCCGCAACAGTGATCCACACCGCCAGCGCACACGAATGCACTACAACGGGCTCCCATCCAGGTGCACCCACGGGAAAACACAGCCCTCGCACCGACCAGCATCATCAGCAATCCACACCAAGAGAGGCGACGCACGGACCCTCCCCAACACCTCAGAACGGGACAACACGCCGATGCCTCAGGCCGACGGACATACGCCAAGTACATGATCCGGCGTGACCTGGTGCAAGCGACTATCAAGCTTCGACGACCGCCCTGAGAACTACCGGACATGGAAGTTCCACGTTCAAAGACGCAATCAACAGCTTGGACTTCTCAGCGAGGGAAAGCTCAACTGCTATTCAAGTTCCTGGGGAACGAATCCAGGGACAAGCAAAAGAGACTCAGCGGCAAACGCGCACCAACCCCAAGTAGCTCTTGACCTGTTGGGAAAGGCTGGAGAGTCCTACGGCAGCCCCAAGCGGTCGAGGATTCGCTCTTCAAAAGATCGACAGCTTCCCCAAGATCACAACTAAAGACTACTCGAAGTTACGAGAGCTCGGGACCTGCTGCAAGAACTGGAGTTCGCGAGGAAGACCATTCCTTAATAGGTCATCACGCCCTAGACTCAGCTCGTGGAGTGAGACCCATCCTGGAGAAGCTACCCTTCAACCTCCAAGAAAAATGGATCACAAGGCTCCAGATACAAAAGGGAGAAGGAAGTCGTCTACCCCCCTTTCTCAGTCTTCGTGAGCTTCATCCGCGAAGCGGCAAGGACAAGGAACGACCCCAATTTCATCTTGGGTGCGCAAACCACATACATGCAAGCAGCCTGAGGAACGAGAGACCAGCGACGATATATGGTAACACCACCCAACACCCATCTCGGCCCGCAGGATGGAACGTGCCTCCACGACCCAACTACTCACTCCGATCATCGGTCGGCCGGAGGCAAGGAACCAAGGGACCCAAACGGAAAGGTCCCATACACAGAGGCAACACCCACTCGACACAGTGCTTTGGGTTCAGGATGAAGTCCCTAGAGGAACGCAAGAGGTTACTTGGAGAATTCAGAGTTGCTTCAGGTGCTCCAAATATGCCTTGTCCAGTGCACCCCCGGGACAACCTAGAAGGCTATTCGGATGTATGCAATCCTCGACGACCAAAGCAACATATCATTGGCGAAGACGGAGTTCTTCAACCTATTCAATTTACGGAGACAATGTCTCACCTACACCCTCAGAACCTTGCAGGGTCAACTGAGTCAAAGGGAGAAGAGCAAGCGGTTACGTCATACGTTCGGTGGTAACAGAGTGAAAGATGCTCTCCCCACACTATTGAGTGCAGCCCATGGCCACAAACAGGACAAGATTCCCACAACCATTACCGCACACCTCAGAGGAAAATAGCCAACTACATCCTGCCGGTAGAACAAGGCGCCAAGATCTTGCTGCTGCTCGGTAGGGACATCATGAGGGTACAAAGTCGTAAACAGCTTAACGGACCCCACAACGCGCCATCCGCCCAAAGACTTGACCTAGGATGGGTGATATGGGGCAACGCGTGCACCGACAAAAGCACGGACGAGACTATTTGACGCCCGCAGACAGGTGTGTAACAGAATTGGCACACATCCCTCTCTGAATCATGTCTTGGCCATCTCCAATTGACCGAAGGGCCAAGTGAAAACAAAGACAAGGTCATAGCCTTGAGTCAACAAAACATCCTTGCATCGGGGGTTGTGACAATGGCCTAGGATGCTTAGCGGTTCAGAACCAAGGATGACGAGTTACTCCACTGAAGGAAGAGATACCTCCCAAAGGTGACCGACAAAGGGGTCATCCAAAGACATAAAACAATCGGACGATCCTCTCGCGACCAATGGCACGGCTAGGACGTACAGTCGTTCCTCTCCACAGAGTATCCAGCGATAAAGCAGTTAGCTGTCAGTCACGGCTGCATAACCACAAAAGATTGTGCCTACAGTGAACCACAGTGTCAAAAGGACTGTTCGTTCACACACGTAAGAGGAGACAGTTGGCAGAGACATTTCCCAAAGGATTTACAAGGACAAAGAGACTGTTCTTCGTCATGTCCAGGGAGAGAACAACCTCCTGAGGGCAGTCAACAAGAGACACAAAAGCATTCACCAATACGTGAGATGTTCTCGTGAAGAGAAAAGCACCGATGACCTACGGTGCACCAGCGTTCCAGACAACAAGGGCAACACGACAAGCAACACCATCGAGGAGATAGAGGATTCCGAGGTTAACAACCAAGGAGCTCTACAAAGAGCGGACCAGCAGTTGGGTGAACCCGCTACCGTCCGTTCACCAAGAAGGCGCTTCCCAAACATGGAGAACATGCCATCTCTAGTTCACTTCCACCCCTGCGACCTACAAAGGGAACCAGAGACCAAAAACACTTGTGGCCTTTGTCCAAAGATATTCTTTACCGGCCACGCAAAGCCAACCAACCTCTAATGAAGGAAGGTGAAGATGCTGGTACCTCCATCATCTGGGGCCTACCACCTTCAGGAACCCGATCAAAATCGTGGTAGTGTTCAGCCCCCGCTCAGCTTCAGGGAGTCTCCCTGAACGACACCCTCTTTACTGACTAGATTCGACAACCAGTCTTCCAGGACGTGTTTGTTCCGCTTCCGCAAGGAGCCAAAGCCATCTCCTTCGCCAAACCCAGGTGATAGAGCGACAGCTACCACGACTGCATACCTACAAGGGGATGCATTCTATGGGTAAAACTACAGAGACAAAAAACTGTCTCTCACAATGCTAAAAGAAACAGTGCCAGAGACTTAACCAAAGACACATTGTGGTGCAAAAGCAACCTGCATGTGCATCCACCCTGCATCCTTTGCCAAGAACCTTGACCAAGGGACCTTGATACCAGTGATACTGGCTGGTGTACATCGCTTGTGGACATGGACTCTTGTATTGTTTGAGAATGTGATGATACATAGAGGCAACTCTTATTCGCAAAAACCCCAGTGGCAATTCCCCAAAAAACCCAGGAAACACCCAGGTACATTCTGATACATGCCTTTAAACTTTCGTTAAACTAGCCCCAGCATTTCTGCATTGATTAATGGCCTATCAGAATAACAGCGGGGGTCCCTGGCAGTCCATTCAAAACTGAATTGACTGCCAGGGATCCCTGCTTGTTAATCAATGGGTCGTTAGTCAATCAGAAATGCCTTAAAGTGCCTCAAAAACTAGCCAGAACATACCCAGCACATACACAGCACATACCCAGAAGGTACCCGGCTAGTTTACGGCAAATGTTAGAATAAACGTTGCCTCTACTGTATCTTTGTTATGCATTGCACATATGTTCCACATAGTCCGTTATATAGTGGTATCTACAGATACCAGACGGGGAGTGTCCTGGAACTAGATTCCATATTCCTCTGTCTCTCCTTTAGTTTATGGGATCCATTTCTCCCTTGTTTAATTGCCTGTCAGTTTCCCTTGTCCCAGCAGCCACGCTACATGTAAAATGCAACATTATTGCTACATGTTGTAGTTCCCTCAGACATTCTGTGAATTGCCATAGCAGCCCCAGCCTTTCTCTCCAGAATGGGCTAGTCTGCCCCCCCTTCTGTTTGTTTTAAGATAGTCTGTCCCAAGGCTATTCCCTTTACCCACACTGCTCCTCACTTCCTTTCCACCCTAGATCACAGTGAGTACAGTCCTGTCTGCATCCACCCCTAGTAAGGCCTTTCTCTCTTACCATAGACTAACCTCCTAGAAGCATTCCACATAGAGAAGCACTCTCTGCCTACACTACACCTACAAGTTCCTGTGTTTTCTACTCCTGCAATAAAGTTAAGAAAGACATTAAGGACTTGTCATGCTTTGAAAGAGGGAAGACATGAGTTAAAGCTAACTGAAGCTATTCATACCTCAACATGTGACCCTAGCTTCAGGATAATTATCTAACGCCGATATACGGTATTATACACCAGGATTATCTAACGCCGATACACGGTATTATACACCAGGATTATCTAACGCCGATATACGGTATTATACACCAGAATTATCTAACGCCGATATACGGTATTATACACCAGGATTTCTAAAAAACAAACGCGTGCGATATACGGTATTATACACCAGGATTATCTAACGCCGATATACGGTATTATTCACCAGGATTATCTAACGCCGATATACAGTACGGTATTATACACCAGGATTATCTAACGCTGATATAGGGTATTGCACACTGGGATTATCTAACACTGATACAGGGTATTACACACCGGGATTATGAAATGCTGATATAGGGTATTCCACTCCGGGATTATCTAATGCTGATATATACGGTATTATACACCTGGATTATCTAACGCTGATATTGGGTATTACACACCGGAATTATCTAACGCTGATATTGGGTATTACACACTGGAATTATCTAACGCTGATATTGGGTATTACACACCGGAATTATCTAACGCTGATATTGGGTATTACACACTGGAATTATCTAACGCTGATATAAGGTATTACACACTAGAATTATCTAACATTACATCGGGATTATCTAACACTGATATAGGATATTACACACCGGGATTATGTAACGCCGATATACGGTATTATACACCAGGATTATCTAACGCTGATATAGGGTATTGCACACCGGGATTATGTAACACTGATATAGTGTATTACACACCGGGATTATGTAACACTGATATAGGGCATTACACACCGGGATTATGTAACACTGATATAGGGAATTACACACCGGGATTATCTAATGCTGACATCGGATATTACACACCAGGATTATCTAACGCTGAGCTGGATATTACACACTGGGATTATCTAATGCTGATATAAGGAACTACACACAAGGATTATCTAATGCAAACATATGGTATTACACACAGATTCTTTAACGCTGATATAGGGTATTACACACCGGGATTATCTAAAGTTGATATAGGGTACTACACACCGGGATTATCTAATGCTGATATAGGGTACTACCCACCGGGATTATCTAATGCTGATATAGGGTATTACACAGAGATTCTTTAAAGATGATATAGGGTATTACACACCGGGATTATCTAACGCTGATATAGCGTACTACACACCGGGATTATCTAATGCTGATATAGCGTACTACACACCAGGATTATCTAATGCTGATATAGCGTACTACACACCGGGATTATCTAATGCTGATATAGCGTACTACACACCAGGATTATCTAATGCTGATACAGGGTATTACACAGAGATTCTCTAACACTGATATAGGGTATTACACACCGGGATTATCTAATGCTGATACAGGGTATTACACAGAGATTCTCTAACACTGATATAGGGTATTACACACCGGGATTATCTAACGCTGATATAGGGTATTACACACCGGGATTATCTAACACTGTCTCCTGTGACAGCCATCACTTGATTGTAAAATCTTGTATTCTACAACTAAAATTGACCTATTTTCATGTGCCTGATGTTGGATGGTCTGTATATACAGTTTGAATGGGACTGCCAGGGACCCCGCTGTGTTAATCCGATGGGCCATTAGTCTGTCTGCAGAAATGTTGCAGCATTACTGGGGTATTGCCCCAGATTATCCCAGGCAAGTGTTCGGATATTCGTGGCTGCATCAGGACATACAGTATACTATTTGAAAGTAAAATGTTATGTATGTGTAAATCCATTTATATAAAATATGCATGCATATAGAAATGTTATGTATGTGTATATCCATTTATATAAAATATGCATGCATATAGAAATGTTATGTATGTGTAAATCCATTTATATAAAATATGCATGCATATACAGTAGAAATGTTATTTATGTTAAAATCTATTTATATATAAAATATGTATGCATATAGAAATTTTATGTATGTAACGTAATGAAATGATACTAAAAAAAACAGCGTTTTCTATGTCTAATCTCTGATATCTATTTCTCCTGCAGAAATAGAATTGATGTGGTCATATTTTATATTCAGGTTGTATTTTAAGTACACAGACGCAACAGTGAAGATGCCGTTTGTATAAGTATTGTGACGGTAGGGGGTAGCCAGTCTTCATAATAAAGGTGAAGCCCGACTAGTTACCCCTGAAAACCGTGGGTCACTGGCAGCAAAGTAGCACCTTAAACCAGGGACAATGTAATGCAGGGGTGCGCAAAGTTGCCAGTGCCACTCCCTTTTGAAACAAGAGTGGTGTAATCACTTTCACTCTTGGAGGAACCTGCTGTATATTCTTGATCTGAAAGAAGTGCTAGGACCAACTCCAGCTATTACAAGCAGACGCTCAAGAAATCTGCAAGACCATCTAGTGCACAGTCACTGTCAAAGAGAGTGAGCAAGTAACGGGCTTGCTTCTCCAGTTAAAGTACTTTGTAGGACTAGCTGTTGCATCAGTGTGTCTGAGCGGAGAGGTTCGTGTGCCTTTAACCCCACGGGTACACGCGCGGGCGCGCGTTGGATGCCGGGCAGAGAGGTGAAGCAGTGAGAGAAGGGGATTAGACACACACGGTGTCGGCGTGAGCAACCCAGCGAGTCTGCTTCCCCCCACCCCCCGGCGCTTCCCCGTGAGCGACAACAGGGAGATTTTGGCGACGGCATCAGCGTCACAGAGTGGTAGCTCTGCCGGACCATCACCCTGATACCTTTGGACACCAACCTCAATTTATCACCGCCTGTTGTCACCCTGCTTCTTGTAAGTAGGGTTTTCATTTTACCGTCTCCGGATCAACAGCTCTCTTTCATTGTACTGCGGTCCCTTGTTTAATGACATAGTTCATTATGTTTTAATAAATTATTTTAGTCTGTTACTTTAAGTCTGTATGTAGTGTCTTTAGCATAGGCTGACATCACCCAGCAGTTATATGCTATGATCTGTCTTCTGTTTGTTTTCTCTCGTTACATGACCTGAAAGCACTTGTGCGGATTCTTGAGGATCACAGGACTTATCTTATTGGACAATATAGTGATCCGGGATGGAGTGACACGCTGATGAACCCTCTCTGATCTCCTTTCCTGGAGGCAATGATCCACCTTGATGCAGACGGCGATAAGTTCTTCCAAGTCGGTAGGCAGTCGTAAGTTGCCAGCTCATCTTTCAAAGCTTCGGATAGCCCTTGCCAAAAAGCCGCGGACAGAGCTTCGTCGTTCCAGTCAGTCTCTGCAGCTATAGTCCTAAACTCGAGTGCGTATCTAGCAACGGGATGATTGCGTTGGGAGACATGAAATAGTGCAGAGGCAGCAGATACCTTATGGCTGGGTGTATCAAACACCTTCCAGAACTCCCTGGTGAAGGCTTCAATATCCTGAGTGAGGTCGGATCTTCGTTCCCAGATGGGAGAGGCCCAGGCAAGAGCGTTATCTATAAGAGAAAAAATATATGCCACTTTGGCGCGGGGTGAAGTGAAGCGTGAGGGATTCATTTAGAATTGTATAAAGCATTGATTAAGAAACCCCCGGCATTCATGAGGGTCACCCCCATAGCGGTTAGGGGCAGGTAACCGAGGTTCCTGGGAGAAGTGTGAAGAGGGCATAGTGGCAGACTCAGGAACAGCAGGAGCAAGAGAGGAATGAGGTTCTTGAAGAGAACGAGTGAGAGACCTGAAGTTCTCCTGAAGGGAGCGCATGCTTTGATCATTAGCCACTAATTTTTTCTCAATACTGGACAGGTAGCTTGCGTGTGTGCTCAGGACTCTTCCTACCTCAGCGGGATCGAAGTTTGTGTGGCTGAGCATACTGTAACGTGTAGCTCACCACAAACGAAGCACGACCGCGGTGCTTAGTAATTGAGTAACACCAACCCACAGCCACGTGACTAGGATGTAGATTGGTCATGCAAGCCAGGTCAGGATTGGAGATGTAAGAGTAGTGAGGGTACTCGCCAAATCAGGGGAGGAGAGTTGCGGATAGTCGGGGTGCGTAGCCAAGTTCAGGATTGGAGAGTAGCGGATCTTCGGGGTACGTAGCCAGGTTCAGGATAGGAGAGTAACGGATCGTAGGAGTACTTAGCCAAGGTCAGGACTGGAGACAGGAGAATGGTCATTCGTAGCCGGATCAGGAGAGGAGAGGTGCGGAGTCCAATGAGAGAAGCAGGGTCAGGCAACAACAGGTTAACAGGCAAGGCAAGGTCAAAGGAACTAGAATGCAGCAAGACACGGTGTCACACTAGGCTATGCTCAGCAATGAGAGTCAGGAACAAGAGGGTATATAAAGGAAGATCCTCCAATTGTAAGCTAGGGCGGAACCAGGAAACAGAATCCTATAGGCTGCTGGTGCACACAGGTGTGCCTTATGATGCAGTCTGATCAGAAAGGGAGGCGGGACTGAGGGCGCGCCGACTTGCGCGCAACACGGAGGTCAGGGGGTGGAGCCTGGTGCGCAAGACACTTCCACGCCGGTCCTGTCTGTCAGCGGGGCAGGGGCGGAGACCGGGGCGTGCCACAGAGGGGAGGCTGGACGAGTGCAAGCACCAAAGCAGGAGGCGGGGCCAGGGCCCGCGAATGGACAGACAGGACACACAAGATCCGCGCGTGCGGGACCGCGCGACTGCGCTTCCAGAGAGTGTGACACCGCAGCAGGTTTGAGGTGAGGAAACAGTCTTCGGTCCGCCACGATGGCGAATCCTCACACATACATTGCTGGCAACACAGCAAAATGAGCCCTTAGTAACAAAACTATTGACCTGTTTGTTGACCTTTGAAATATCACTGGGAGAAACATATCCCGCTATTGTTTTGGCCTTCTGAAAAACACATTTGGGGCCTGACTTTACATATTCTTTTAGACCGGGGTCCATCTGCAAGAGGTTCCAGTGCTTTACTAGAATTGCTTTTACCTGATTACTCCTCTTATTGTATTGGGATATATAGAGTGGTACGTCAGGGTTATCTACATTTCTCCCCCTCCTCCTTCTCACGGCAATCTTCCCTGTCCCAGACTCCTTGGGACCTACAAGGACTTCTCTGTCTATACTTGAGACTTCGTCTATGGCAATTTGTAATAAATCAGATGTGTAACCCCTCTCAATAAATCGTTTTTTTAGCTCCCCAGACTGAGCAAGGAATTCCTCCAAAGTGGAACAATTCCTCCTCTGACCTTTCAGAATCCCAGAAATTAATGACCGTGGGTGACAGCTGTCTGCCCTCAGGAACGAATTTCTCGCATTTTCCTTCCTGAAGGTATCTGTTTGAATTTGCTGATTAAGGTCTATACAAAGTAGAAGGTCCAGAATTTTTATTTGTTGTATATTGAAATTATAAGTGAATTCCTAGTCATATGTGTTAATATTAATATACTCAAAAAAAGCGTTTAAGATGTTAATATCCCGCTTCCAAATCAAAATCAAGTCATCAATAAAACGTTTGTAAAAAATAATATTATCTCTAAAGTGATTAGTGCTACTGTAAATAAACTGTGATTCCCACCACCCCATTGCGTAAGAGGGGGCGAAACTCGTCCCCATCGCCGTGCATTTTAATTGTAAATAAAATTTGTGGTCAAATAGAAAATAATTGTGTGTTAGAAGAAATGTGATTGCTTCCATAATGAAGGTCATGTTAAACAGTGAGTTTTCTGGACCCACTATGAAATGCCGTACAGCCGCTAACCCCAGGTCATGTCTGATTACTGTTGTGGCGGGGAAGGGGTTAACCAGGCTTATAATAAAGGTCAAGCCCACTTGGTTACCCCTGACCCTTTTTTGGGGGTCCTAGAGTATCAGCTCTTGGGCCCGGGCATTGTGTATGCATTACTGTGACTGCAAAATATGAGACAATTGCCGTTTTTTGTGTTTTACCGTTTCCAGAGGTGCTGGGACCAGGAGATGTTCCGGAGGTAAGTTTCAGGGTGGGTTTGACGGAGAGACTGGTTGCAGAATGTTGCTATGTATCGGGGTGCCGGAGTTACAGGATTCCCCAAGGGTGTACCAAGGAATCAGGTAGATTCTTGGATACACTAGAGCACATTGCTCCGGTCAAACTCCCATCCTGAAAACATTCCTGCGACGCACCACTGGGACGCCCTGCTTCAGCACAGAGCAGGAACAGGTAAAAATGAGGCACAGGGTTTCCTGGTATAGATGAAGTTTGTTTTATTAACATGGGGACACAAGGGGTTAATGTATATCCCCACACACCAGTCAGGTATAAGACTGAGGTTTGTTTTATTAAAATAAGAGGTTTAGGTTTGTAGTGGTTTGAAATATGATTAAAGATCCAGTTCCTGTCTGTAAGAGATGAAGGCGAGTGTAAGGGTGTACACTCTATTTCCTGCATCAAAAAACTGTAACACATTGTAGCAGCAGAATGTGTATATTTTACAACACATAAGACGGGCCATAATATATTATATTACATGGGTATAGTACATGTTAATACAGAATTGTAGAAAAGTATAGGTTATTGAAACCAGTATAGTTTTAAGCAAGTGTTTTAAAATATGGTTAACCTTTATGCATTAAATTAGACAGGATCTTTAGTCTGCAAAGATCCAGCGGGGGCTTATGGCTAATAGATGAAAGAGACATTTGTCCCAGAGGTGCGATCTGTTGTGTTAGTAGGAAAGGCTGTGGGGGTCATGCACTAAGCTCCCTTAAGTCACTTTTAGAGCGGAAAGTGCTCTTAGAACGTGATGTTGCGCTGAACACGATGCACTAAGCAACGCAAACAGGCACTTTGCGCTCTAAAA
>WSYH01003665.1:0-63719 GCA_036426205.1 Ascaphus truei
GCTCGTTTATACGCCTTTTTGATACTACGTTTGCTATAGCCCCTATTTGCAAATCGTAGACTCATGTTAAGCTACGTTTGCTATAGCCCCTATTTGCAAATCGTAGACTCATGTTAAGGGATTGGACCTCAAACTCCTGATCCGTGCTGCAGTTACGTCTGAGCCTTAGAAATTGGCCAGTGGGTATGCCGTTAACCTGGGCTTTAGGATGGTGACTACTAGCCTCTAAGATGTTATTGGTGGCAGTGGCTTTCCTGAAGATGGTGGTGTGAAGGATACCTTCCGTGCCTCTGGATATCCTCAAATCAAGGAAGCACATGGTGTCTCTATTGTATTCCAAAGTCAGATGGAGGTTAAATTGGTTGGTGTTGAGTATTTTAATAAACTCTTTGAGAGCTACCTCTGGGCCACGCCACAAGACAAGCACATCGTCGATGTAGCGCACCCAGAGGTCAATGTGCTCTGTATATACCTCCATCTCCTCAGTGAATACTACCTGGGATTCCCACCATCCCAGGTAGAGGTTGGCATATGTAGGAGCACATTTGGTACCCATGGCTGTGCCTCTTAACTGATGGTACAGTTTTTTATCAAAGAGGAAGTAGTTCCTGGTAAGTACAAATTTGAGAATATCCAAGGTAAAGGTGTTGTGTTTCGTATGCCACCTACCTCTGGTTTTCAAAAAGTGAGACACTGCTTTAAGCCCGTACTCATGGTCTATACTAGTGTACAGTCCCTCTACGTCCAAGCTGACAAGTAGGGTGTCACTGCTGATGCATATATTGTCCAACCTTTTGAGAGCATCTTTGGTGTCCCTAAGATAGGACGGTAGGGTTAACACAAAGGGTCTCAGTATTTTATCCACGTAGGAACTGGCCCATTCTGTCAAGTTGCCTATCCCTGACACAATTGGTCTACCCGGCGGGGGGACCTTATTCTTGTGCAGTTTAGGCAGACTATAGAACGTAGTTATTTTAGGATATTTCACCCAGATGTAGTCAAGTTCATTTTGGCTGATGACTTTGTCTTCCAGACCTTTTTGAAGGACAATGCCTAGTTCTTGGTCACTAGGGATCTTGAACATCTGACCCTAGGCCGACTACCAGATAACCTCACAGCTCAGGAAAGGAAAGCACTGAAAGATCTAAGTATGAATGGTGACATAGTTATCAAACCTTCAGACAAAGGGGGGAATCTGGTGATTCAACATAGCACAGACTATAAGAAAGAAAATCTCAGACTCTTATCAGATAAGAAATAGGGGCTATAGCAAACGTAGTATCAAAAAGGCGTATAAACGAGCAAAACACACCAACCGGAGATCACTCATAATGGATAAACCATTCAATCCACAAGATAAAGTGATAAGGTTCATAAGCACGTTTAACAGGGAATGGCCTCAAGCCCGTAACATTCTCCAGAAACACTGGCACATCTTAACAGCAGATGAACTACTCAAAGGCGTTATAAAGAACTACCCGTCCATGACAAGTAGACGTGCTAGGAACCTACGCGACCTACTTGTTCAGAGTCATTTCAAAGAAGAGACACCCAGAACCTGGCTTCCACCCAAACCCTCGGGGTCATACACCTGTCAAAGGTGTCTAAGGCCGCGCCAGTAACAATGAGAACAACATAACAATTCCACAACTTAGCGACAGGACCCACAAAACGTCACCAAAATACGTGGATTTATTACCTGTCTCAGTACAGGCTGTATAGATCACGGTATCTGCAAATGTGGAAAGATCTATGTGGGAAAAATGAAAAGATGTCTGAAACAGAGAGTACTCGAACATATCGGTACCATTAGGAACAACGCTGATAAACCTTTATCCAGACACGTCAACCTGCTCCACAATGGAGATCAAAAGGCCATCACCTTCTGTGGCATTGATCATCTTATGAGGGGGCCTACGAAGGGGGACTGGGACAGAACCCTCTTACAGCGTGAGTCCAAATGGATATACACGCTGGGCACACTCTCACCTCATGGCCTCAATGAGGGCTATATATTTAGCCCATTTCTGTAAATTACTCAGTCGCCAGTTCCTAAGTGTCACATCTGTCCTCCCCCCCGCACCCACCCCCCGCCTCCCCCCTCTCTGTTTCACCGGCTGTCACCAGAGCCCCACTTTTGCCATTCTGAGATCAGGCAATCTCTAGATCCTGATTAAATCCACTATTCAGTGGTAATTTTGTCTATCTGTGGTTTCTCTGGACCACTATATACTGTACAGTAACTCTCACTGTATCTGCCACTCACTACCCCGAAGCACACTGAGGCTTGATACAATAAACATGCTGAATCTGACTAACTAGGAATTAAAACACATACAAGAGTCTTTCAGACAATTTCACCTTTATTGTGCTAATACATGCAGTCATACATTTGGTTACACTCACTGCGCAGACAGCGCAGCCTCCCGCATGTCCCAGCACACCAGGGGTTACTTATGACATCATCCACCTGAAAGGACCTATAAATACCTGCCTAACAGCAGGGTACACTTAGGATTACTTACACTCACGCCTTGATAAAGCCTCTCGCGAAACGCGCGCGTCGGCGGCTCTGTTCTCCACGTGCACGCGCAGGGGTCTGATCTTCACCGCATTCACAGTCTCAGACTGCGAGGTGATGCGGTTCCCTGCTCGTGTGGTCACACAGGTTCTCAAAGTGCCCCGATGGACACTCTGAACCTCGCTAGTCCTCTCTAATACTGGCACTGGTTGTTCTATTTATGGTAGAGGTACTAAGCACTTATTAGGTCCCCTGCTTCACAGCGAGCTGCACTGGATACTACTATCACTCAGGGATTCCCTGATAGCAGCCTATAGGGACTCTACAGTTTTCAACAGCACTTAGACTGCTTATATCTGTAATTGTTTTCAATGATCCCTGGTTTAAGGAATGGGCTGTGGGGGCTGCTGTGGGGGGCTGCTGAAATGGGCTGTGGGGGCTGCTGAAATGGGCTGTGGGGGGTGCTGTGGGGGGCTTCTGAAATGGGCTGTGGGGGCTGCTGTGGGGGGATGCTGAAATGGGCTGTAGGAGCTGCTGTGGGGGGCTGCTGAAATGGGCTGTGGGGGCTGCTGTGGGGGGCTTCTTAAATTGGCTGTGGGGCCCGAATGTTTTACTTGTGAGGGGGGAAAGTGATGTGATGTGCAGGGGGGAGAGTGATGTGAGGTGCAGGGGAGGAGAGTGATGTGAGGTGCAGGGGGATGGGAGGTGTGTGGTGTGCAGGTTTTATTGTGTGTTTGATGTGGAGGGGGAGTATTATGTGTATGGGTGAGGGGGAGAGATGGGGGTCTGAGAGATCGATGGGGAGTCTCGCAAAGGTTGATGATTTGTTTTGGGGGAGATTTAAGGATGATGATGATGATGAAGGGTGCTGGGGGAGATATATATGAGTATGATGATGAAGGGTGCTGGGGGAGATATATATGAGTATGATGATGAAGGGTGCTGGGGGAGATATATATGAGTATGATGATAAGAGGGGCTGGAGGAGAGATGATGATGATGATGATGATGATGATGATGATGATGATGATGATGATGATTAAACTAATACGAGTCAGACAACAATCTAAACTTAACAAATAAGCACTGTAAAAAATTAAGGCTGGGACAGCAAAAAAATCATGCAATCTGGAAAGACATAGAACTAAAGCAAAATACTTTCACCACACACATTTAACAAAAAAAGGAAATACGTTTTACAATACATTGAAAAAGCTCTCAATTATTTAAACATTTGCAAAAACAACCCTTTAATAAACTTGTATGTACATAGCCCATAAGGTTTTTTGTTTAGGTACCATACAGGAACATTAAAAATAATTCTGTTACATGCTTGTAGGGGGAAAAAAACATTTAAAACTAAATATTTAAATACATTTCGTTTTGTTACTTATAATTAGATGACCAAGACCGACTTCCGGTTTTTCTTTTGTGTTTCCTTGTTCTGTTCTTGTTCCCTATTCTTGTTTTTTTTTTTTTTTTTGTTTTTTTCACAATATTTTCAAATCAGAGGCGATAATCGGTAATAAGAAGCTCTCAGCGGCGTCGTGAGTGACTTAAACTGAAATGTGTGTACCCTGAGGGAAGGTATACTTGCTAAATAGTGACTGAGACCTCCTTAAACCAGGGATCATTGCAAACAATACAGAGATAAGCAGTCTGAGTGCGTTGAAATGTTAGAGTATTAGAGTTCCCTTATAGGTGCTCATCGGAATCCTGAGTGATAGTAGTATCCAGTGTGCAGCTCGCTGGTGAAGCAGGGGGGACCTATATAAGTGCTTAGTACACTATACCATAAATAGAACAACCCGTGCCAGTATTAGAGAGGACTAGCGAGGTTCAGAGTGTCATCGGGGCACTTTGAGAACCTGTGTTGACCACACTGAGCCAGGAACCGCATCACTCGCAGAGTCTGAGACTGTGAATGCGGTGAAGGATCAGACCCTGCGGGCGGGGGGTTGTGGGGGGTGTGCACGTGGAAACAGAGCCGCCGAGCGCGCTGTGTTTCTGCGAGAGCTTTATCAAGCGTGAGTGTAGTAATCCTAAGTGTACCCTGCTGTTAGGCAGCTAATTTATAGGTCCTTTCCGGTGTGATGGACGTCATGAGTACACCACCGTTGCTGCTGGACATGGGTGGAGGCTGCGTCTGTCTGCGCAAGTTGAGAGTGTAACAATTATACTGATGTATTAGCATCAATAAAGGGCAAATTCTGATTTGACGTCTTTATGTGTTTTAATTCTCTAGGTTCGATCAAATTCAGAAGTTTATTGGTTATCAAGCCTCAGTGTGCTTCAGGGGTAGTGAATGGCAAGATTACAGTGAAGTTACTGACTATATAGTGTCCGAGAGAACACCAGAAGACAAAATTACCACGGTAATGTGGATTATCAGGATCTTAGAGATTGCCTGATCTCAGAAGCAAAGTGGGGCCGCTGGTGACAGCCGGGTGCAACAGAGGGGGGGAGGCGGGCGTGTTGGGTGGGGGGGAGATCCAGATGGACACTTAGGAACTGGCATCTAGAGTAATTTACAGAAACTGGGGCTCTTATAGTATTAGAGCCCCTCATTGAGGCCAGATTGAGTGAGGTTGTTCCCAGCGTCTGATATCCATTTGGACTCTCGCTGTAAGAGGGTTCTGTCCCAGTCCCCTTCGTGAGAGGCACCCTCCATAAGATGATTCAATGCCACAGAAGGTTGTGGGCCTTTGCATCTTCCCAATTGTGAGCAGTGACGTTCTGGGATAAGGATTTATGCAGCGGGTGTCCTCATTTCCAAGGACCGATTGTTCGAGTACGTCTCTGTTTACAGACATTTTTCATTTTTCTCCACATCCCACACTAATCTTTCCACATTTGCCAGATACCCTTCGATATATACCACTGTACTGAGGCAAGTTAACTTAAATCCAGTATTTGGTACGTTTTGGTACTGTCCCAGTTGTGGATTGTTTAGTTTGTTCTCAGTGTACTGGCAGGTCCTACCACCTTTGACACGGTGTATGACCCCGAGGCGTGGTGGTGAAGCCAGGTTCTGGGTGTGTCTCGTCTTTGAAATACTCGAACAAGCTAGGTCGTGTAGGTTCTAGCCAACGTCTACTGTACATGTGACGGGTAGTTCTTTAAACCCCTTTGAGATTCATCCTGTTTAAGATGTGCCAGTGTTTCTGAGAATGTTACGGGCTTGAGCCATCAATCCCTGTTAACGATGCTTTGAACCTATCACTTTATCTTGTGGATTGAATGTGTTTATCCATTATGAGTGATTCGTCCGGTTGGTGTTTTGCTCGTTATACGCCTTTTTAATACATAAGTTTGTCTATAGCCCCATATTTGCAAATCGGTAGACTCTGTTACGGGATTGAGACCTCTCAAACCCTGATCCGTGCTGCAGTTACGTCTGAGATCCTTAGAAATATGGCCAGTGGGTATGCCGTAACCTGGGCTGTTAGGATTGTGGCACTACTAGCCTCTAATGTATGTGGCATGGCTTTCCCTGAAGAAGGTTGGGATGAAGTATAACTTACGTGCTCTTGGATATCCTCAAATCAAGGAAGCAACATGTGTCCTCTATTGTATTCCAAAGTCAAGGATGCGTATAAATTGGTTGGTGGAGTATTTGTAATACAACTCTTATTGAGAGTACCGCTCTGGGCCACGCCACAAAGACAAGCACATCGTCGATGTTGTAGGCGCACCCGAGTCAATGTGCTAGTATATTCCCTCCATCCCTCAGTGAATACTACTGTTGGATTGCACCACCATCCCGAGTAGAGGTTGGCCATATGTAGGAGCACATGGTTACCCATGGCTGTTGCCTCGTTAACTGATGGTACAGTTTTTGTATCAAAGAGGAATAGTGTCTGGTAAGATACGAATTTGAGAATCTCCAGGTAAAAGGTTGTGTTTCGTATAGCCACCTACCTCTGGTTTTCCAAAAGTTGAGACACTGCTTAAGCCCGTACTCATGGTTTATACTATGTGAATACGTCCCCTAACGTCCAAGCTGGACAAGTGCTAGAGGTGTCACTGATGATGCTATATGTGTCCAACCTTTTGAGAGCATGCTTTGGTGTCCTTAAGAGGTGAGAGGTAGGGTTACACAAAGGGGTCTCAGTAGTTTTATCCATAGGGAACTGGCCCCTTCATCTTCAACTTGCTATCCCCTGACCAATTGTGTCTGTACCCGGCGGGGGGGACCACTTATTCTTGTTCATTTCAGGCAGACTATAGAACGTGTTTTTATCGAAGGATAGTTTCACCCAGTAGTAGTCAAGTTCAATTTTGGTGATGACTTTGTCTTCCGACCTTTTGAACGGACATGCTAGTCTGTCACTAGGGATATTGAACATCTGCCACTAGGCCGACGCTACCAGATAACTCACAGCTCAGGAAAGGAAGCCTGAAAGAGTCTAAGTATGAATGGTGACATAGTTATCACAAACCTTCGACAGGGGGGAATCTGGTGATTCAACTAGCCAGACTTAGAAAGAAAATACTCAGACTCTTATCAGATAGAGAGTTGCTATAAAGTAATGGGGAAGATCCAACCATTTAACTACAATAAAAGAACAGGCATTGTCCTTCAAAAGGTCTGGAAGACAAGTCATCAGCCAAATGAAATCTTGACCTACATTGGGTGAAATATCCTAAATAAACTACTTTCTATAGTTCTGCCAAACTGGCCTAAACTGCACCAGAATAAGGTCCCCCCGTCAGCGGTGACCAATGGGGTACAGGATGCGAACTGACAGATGGGCCATTCCTACGTGGATAAAATACTGGGAGACCCTTGTTTTAATCCCTCGTCACCTATCTTAGGGACCACCAAAGATGCTCTCAAAGTGTTGGACACATTATGCATCAGCTGACAACCTACTGTCAGCTTGGACGTAAGGGACTGTACCTATTAGAGACTGATACGGGCTTTAAAGCAGGGGTCTCACTTTTTGAAAAACCAGAGGTCCAGATTAGTTGGCAAGTAACAAACAACACACCGTTTACTCTTGGATATGCTAACAAATTCGTACTTACCAGGAACGTACTTTACCTTCTCCTACTTTGTATATTCAAATTACCACGTTAGAGGTTCACAGATGTGGACCAAAATGTGCGCTCCGCTGACTTCTCACTCCACAATCCTGCCCTACCTGTCCTGATGGTTGGCTTCTCCCTGCTCCCCCCCTTTGATAAAATGACACATGATGCCGCCATGGTACCGAAAGTCCTAATCTGCACTTGAGTGGAACAGGAGTAATATGGAGAGGGAGTATATCAGAGCACATTGACCTCTGGGTGTCGCTACTCGAGATGTGTGGCAATTGTACTTGGTGGGCGATGCCCAGAGGTAGACGTCTCAGAGGTTTATTAAAATACTCAACACCACACCAATTTAACACTACCAGTCTGACTGTTGGAATCAAATGTGAGCACCATGTTGCTTTGTCAGAGCTTGAGTTTGAGGATATGCCAGAGTGCAGGAAGGATCCCTTCACACCAACCATCTTCGGAAAGTCCACTGCCACCAATAAACATCTTAGAGGACTGGGAGAGTCACCATCCTAAAGCCGCAGTTAACGGCCTACCCCGACTGGCCAATTATCTAAGGCTCAGACGTAACTGCCCAGCACGGTATCAGGACTTAGGGGGGTCCAATCCCTCGATAAGAGTCTAACGATTGCACATAGGGGCTATAGCAAAGTAGCCCTTTGTGTTAAAGTACTCAAAGGCGTATAACGAGCAAAAACACACCAACCGGGATCTCATAATACAATACCATTCATGCCACAACGATACAGGTGTAGTTTCCATAGCCACGTATTTAACAAGGATGGCCTCAGTCCCGTACTCTCCCAGAACCACTGGCAACTTAAAGCAGATGAAACTACTCAGGGTGCTATATAATTGAACCCTACCCTTGCATGTACAGAAGTGACGTGATAGAACCTTGACGCGACAACTTAGCATTTTCAGAGTCAATTTCAACGATAAGTAGACACCGGCACAACCTGTCTTCCACCCAAAACCTCGGGGTCATACCCTGTCAGACAAGGTGTAAGGACATGCCAGTACATTGGATAAACCTAACATCCGACACTGGGAACGTAACCGCGAAAAAAACGTCCAAATACGTGGATTTATAAACTTGTTTCCCTCAGGTACACTGTGCTGTATATATCAAGGTGATCTCACCTGCAATGTGGAAGATCAAATCGATGTGGGAAAATGCAAAGATGTCGGAAACAGATACGAGTAGTCGAATAAATCGTTACCTATTGAGTAACAACGCGTTATAAACCTTTATTCCAGACACGTCACTACTGCTCCACAATGGAGATCAAAGGCACATCACCTCTGGCAGTTGATCAGCTTATGAGGGGGCTAGGAAGGGGGGACTGGACGAACCCTCTTACAAACCGTTAGTCCAATAGAATATACGACGACGTGGGCACCTCTCACATCAGTGGGCTCAATGAGGGCGTATTATTTGCGCCATTCTGTAATTTACTCCTGACTCGCCAGGTCCTAGTGTCCACAAATCTTCCTCCCCCCGTGCACCACGACGCCGCGCCATCCCCCCCCTCTCTGTTTCACCGGACTGTCACCGAGGCCCACTTTTGCCATTCTGAGATCAGGCAAGTCTCCGTTAGATCCTGATAATCCACTATTCATTGTAATTGTGTCTATTTCTGTGGTTTCTCTGGACCACTGATATACTGTACAGTACGTCTCACGTATATTGCCACTCACTGACCCCGAAGCACACTGAGGCTTGATACAATAAACATGCTGAATACTGACTCAACTAGGAATTAAAACACAATACAAGAGTCTTTCAGACAATTGCACCTTATTGTGCTAATACATGCAGTCATCCACTTTGGTACACTCACTGCGCAGACAGCGCAGCCTCCCGCATGTCCCAGCACCCAGGGTTACTTATGACATCATCCACCTAAGACCATAAATACTGCCTAACAGCAGGGTACACTTAGGATTACTTACACTCACGCCTTGATAAAGCCTCTCTCGCGAAACGCGCGCGTCGGCGGCGTTCTCCACGTGCACGCGCAGGGGTCTGACTTTCACCGCATTCACAGTCTCAGACTGCTGGAGGTGATGCGGTTCCTGCTCGTGTGGTCAACACAGGTTCTCAAAGTCCCGACGGCCACTCTGAAACCTCGCTAGTGCCCTCTCGAATCATCTGCACTGGATTGTTCTATTTATGGTATAAGGTACTAAGCACTTATTAGTCCCCTGCTTCACAGCGCGCTGCACTGGATACTACATACACTCAGGGATTCCCTGATAGCAGCCTATAGGGATCTACAGTTTTCAACAGCACTTAGACTGCTTTTATATCTGTAATTGTTTTCAATGATCCACTGTTAAGGATTCGGGTAATTCAGTCACTGACAAGAGTATACCTGCCCTCATGGTCACAACATTACAGTTTATCACTCACTAGTCAGCTGAGAGCTTATTATTACCCGATTATCGCCTCTGATTTGATTGTGCCACCAGCTCATGTATTCTGATAACTACCTTCCTTGGGGCTACCAACAGATATATATGTCAGTGTGCTCCTCCCTGCATTAGTCTGCACATAGTGCAATTAACTGTGTACACTACTGACTGAGGTTACTTAGGGGTCAGACCCTCACCATTACTCTACACTATAGCAGGGCACCATGCGCATCGACCAAGCACCGCACCTAATTAAGGTCATTACAATTCCTACTGACTGGAGTCTTAACTGCCCTCATGTACAATGTTAGCATATGAGTGACCGGTAGCTACTTACACTAATAGTCTCTGAGCAACCAATAAATATAACCCTACTTGGTTCGCTTTAGGCGCCTGCGCCATTAGTACTCTCCTTAGAGCCATGAGTATAGATGGATAGATCCTCTTAAGGATTTTAGTTAAATGTGCTATCTGTCTTTTAAGACACACATTATACTCTAGACCCTAAAACCTATATGGTTCTAGTATTGAGGTCACTATTCCTTCGGTGTCCAGTTTTAACACCCATTATTTTATATATGAGATACAAAAAGTTGTTTTAAATCATTCACTTAACCACACAGCGTGAACCTGAGTGCTGTATTTGGGTTCTTTCTCTACTTCACTCTCACTTATTTGGTCCACCAGAAGTGTTGTCAACCTATAGCAGGCCTGCACAACATATGGCCCGCGGGCCGCATGCGGCCCGCCGGGGCACCCGGTGCGGCCCATGATTGACCCCCTTCAACCAACCCCCTTCACCCCCTCCCTTCACCACCCCCCTTCCCTGTAAGGACAGAAGGAGCGCACTAGAGCATTAAGTAGGAGCGTGCTCCAGCAGTGTCTGTGTGACCGCGCTCTCCCCCCCCCCTCAGCCAGCTCCAGCAGGGTGACGTGCTCTAGCCGTGTAGCACGACCCGGAACGTACGGGTCTGCTGCTAGAGCGCGCATCCCTTGCACTTCCCTCACGCTTCCCTGCCGCCGCCGCTGCCACCATCGGCAGGTAAGCAAGGAGGGGGGGCTGCTGACATGGGAGGAGGAGGGGGGGCTGCTGACATGGGAGGAGAAGGGGGGCTGATGACATGGGAGGAGGAGGGGGGGCTGCTGACATGGGAGGAGGAGGAGGGGGCTGCTGACATGGAGGAGGAGGGGGGGGCTGCTGACATGGGAGGAGGAGGTGGGGGGCTTGCTGACAGGGGGAGGAGGTGGGGGCTGCTGACATGCGTAGCGAGGGCTGCGGACATGGAGGAGAAGGGGGGCTGCTGACATGGGAGGGGGATAGGGGGGGGCTGCTGACAGGTGGAGGAGGAGGGGGGCTGCTGACATGGAAGGGGGATGCTGACATGGGAGGGTGGCTGCTGACATGGTGAGGGGAGGGGGGGCTGATGACACTGGGATGGAGGAGGGGGGCTGCGTGACATGGAGGAGGGAGGAGGGGCTGCTGACATGGGAGGAGGAGGGGGGGGGCTGTACATGGGAGGAGGAGGAGGGGTGCTGCTGATGGAGGGGGGACTGCTGACATGGGAGGAGGGCTGTGACATGGAGGCAGGAGTGGGGGGCTGCTGACATTGGAGGAGGAGGGGGGGCTTCTGAAATGGGAGGAGGAGGGAGGGGCTGCTGGCATGGGAGGAGGAGGGGGGCTGCTGGACTTGGGTAGGAGGAGGGGGGCTGTGCATGGGAAAGGGGGGATGCTGACATGGGAGGGTGGCTGCTGACATGAGGAAAGGAGGAGAGGGGTGGCTGGGCATGGCGAGGGGGGCGGTCTGACATGGTGATGGCTGATGCACTGGGAGGGGGGGGGAGGGGGGGACTGCGGACATTGGAGTAAAGGTGAGGGCTGATGACATGGGAGAGGGGGGGCTGCTAGACATGGGGCAGGAGGTGGGCTTGCTGACATGGGAGAGGAGGGGCTGCTGATGGGGAAGGGGGACTGCTGCCATGGGGGGGCTGCTGACAGTGGGGGGGGCTGCTGACATGGGAGGAAGGGGGGATGCTGACATGGAAGAAGGGAGGGGCTGCTGACATGGAGAGGGGGTGCTGACATGAGAAGGGGGCTGCTGACATGAGGGGGGCTGCTGAATTGAATGAATGGCTGGGGGCTGCTGCTGAATGTGGGTGGGGCTGCTGACAGGGGGGCTGCTGAAATGGAATGGCTGGGGTGGCTGATATGGGGGGCTGCTTTGGGGTGCTTACATATGGGGGACTGCTGGAATGGGCTGGGGGGGTGCTGAATGGGCTGGGGGCTGCGATGAAATGATGCTGTGGGGGGCTGCTGTATGGGCTGTGGGGGACTCTGATATGGGCTGTGGGGGGTACTGAAATGGGTGTGGGGGGTGCTGGGGGGTGCTTGAAATGGGCTGTGGGGCGGCTGAAATGGTGTGGGGGGTGCGTGGTGGGGCTTCTGAAATGGCTGTGGGGGCTGCTGTGGGGGATGCGATGAAATGGCTGTAGGAGCTGCTGTGGGGGGCTGCTGAAATGGGCTGTGGGGGCTGCTGTGGGGGCTTCTTAAATGGCTGTGGGGGCCCGATGTTTTACTTGTGAGGGGGAAAGTGTGATGTAGCGGGAGAGTGATGTGAGGGGCAGGGGAGGATGATGTGAGGTGCAGGGGGATGGGAGCGGTGTGTGGTGTGCAGGTTTTATTGTGTGTTTGAATGTGGAGGGGAGTATTATGTTATGGGAGGGGGAGAGAGGGGTCTGAGAGATCGATGGTGAGTCTCGCAAAGGTTGATGATTTGTTTTGGGGGAGATTTAAGGATGATGATGATGATGATGAAGGGTGGTGGGGGAGATAGTATATGAGTTATAGATGAAGGGTGCTGGGGGAGATATATATGAGTATGATGATGAGGGTGCTGGGGGAGATATATATGAGTATATGATGAAGTGGTGCTGGGGGGAGATATATATGAGTATGATGATGAAGGGTGCTGGGAGATATATATGAGTATTGATGATGAAGGTGCTGGGGGAGATATATATGAGTATGTGATGAAGGGTTGCTGGGGGGAGATATATATGATATGATGATGAAGGTGCTGGGGGGAGATATATATGAGATTGATGATGAAGGGTTTGCTGGGTGGGGGAGAGGGATGGGGGAGATATATGAGTATGATGATAAGAGGGGCGTGGAGGAGAGAGATGATGATGATGATGATGATGATGATGATGATGATGATGATGATGATGATGATTTTACCCGTGCGGCCCAAATCTTTTTTCCTTGGAGCAGTACGGCCCTTCTCACTGTACAAGTTGGGCAGGCCTGACCTACAGTGTAACAAAAAACAGAACAATTTGTTACAGTAGGCAAATTAAGCATCCCTCCCTCAAATAAAGCATCCAAATAGACTGCACTGTCACACACTCAGTCACTCCTACTGTACCACCCAATCACTGGCATAAAAGCTGGTGACATACAGTACTGTACTGTTGATGCTTTGTGGGTGTGTGTACAGTAAATGCAGGATTATTAGTTAACACAGGCATACAGAACACACAGGCAAAAACAGGCATACAGAACAGTACAAGACGTTGTTAGAGTTACAGGATGGAGGACAAGAAGTACTACTGTACTCAGTAGTGACGGTCAGATTTCTTTTGACGTTTTTAGTCTTCCCATGCGCAAGATAACTAACAGTGCTTTTTGCTAAAACGAAGCCCGAAGCAAGTAACCAGCGTTGGATCTGTAAAATGCCGTGTCCATTCTGGTACATATCCTTTAGTCACAAGCTGAGATCTTTTGAAATCCTTTTCTTTGGCATCGCTGCTGTTAGAAAAAAAATGCGAGCACACATAGAGCAATTCGATGTGAATTCGATGTGTATTGAATGTGCATTGAATACACAAAATGGATGGTGTATTTATACTTTAATTTAATGTGCCTCAACGTCTCTCGACAGGATTAGTACACAGTACGCCCACTTTTAACACCTGCACCTCGTGTCCATGCCTGCGAAAAATTTCAAATAAAAGGTGAGACAAATTGCATACTCTCACACACTGATCTCTATCTGAACTTGCTCTTTTCCAGATACTGCATTGTGCATTCGTCCTTTTGTTTCCGATTCTAACGGACGCAGGACCCAGCTTTTTTCTGCTGTGCCGGCCAAGCGAAAGGCGGAAGCTGTTTCTCAGCCAGAACCTAAGCAAAAAACCAAAGCAGAATAAAGAAAATGTTCTGAAGGCTCCAAGGTTAAGACCCCTGGGCCTTATTTTGTGAAGAAGAAATGCGGAGCCCTTACCACAGTGCAAGTCAAGTGGAGTCCTGATCCTCTCCTTGCACCCCCCCCCGCTCACCTGCTCCACAACCCATCCTCGATGCTGCTGCTCTCCTGTCAACCCCCTGCCGACCTGCTCCACAACCCATCATTGAGGCTGCTCTCCTGTCAACCCCCTGCCGACCTGCTCCACAACCCATCCTCGACGCTGCTGCTCTCCTGTCAACCCCCTGCCGACCTGCTCCACAACCCATCATTGAGGCTGCTCTCCTGTCAACCCCCTACTGACCTGCTCCACAACCCATCATTGAGGCCACTCTGCCGTCAACCCCCTGCCGACCTGCTCCACAACCCATCCTCGACGCTGCTGCTTTCCTGTCAACGCCCTGCCGACCTGCTCCACAACCCATCATTGAGGCTGTTATCCTGTCAACCCCCTGGTCACCAGCTCCAACAACCATCCTCGATGCTGTTCTCCTGGCCACCCCCTGGTCACCTCCTCCACCACCCACCTATGCAGATGTCTACAGCACGGATCAAAAGGTTGATCTTCTTTTGGAGACCATGTTAAGTATGGATATGCGCATGGAGAAAATGGATATGCGCATGGAGAAGATGGAAAGGAACATGGAGAAGATGGAAAGAAAGCTTGTGGGGATGTATTCTTTCCTGCGAGTTCCTGTCCCTGTACCAGTATGTCCGACGCAGGACGCTACTGCGCATGACAAAAGTCCAGAAGTCCCGGATGATGCAAAAGAAACTTTAATGGCACGGATACAGACAGTGCTACACAACACATCTCCTCCTCTACGCGTTTCACCCTTAGTAAATGGGAGCCATTACTAGGTAAACGCATAGAGAGGGAGTTGTGGTGTAGCCCCTGCTGTATCCGTGCCATTAAAGTTTCTTTTGCATCATCGGACTCTGGAACTTTTGTCATGCGCAGTAGCGCCTTGCCCAAATTCCACTACACGCATTCATCCAAGGCAGCACGGACGCCGGCAGAGAGAGAGAGCTAGACCCCAGACCGGAGTGGAGATCTATGTAAGAGTTCATTACGTTATTACCTCTCAAATACACTCCGGTCATACTAGGGTCCCTACAGCTCTGCTCCCTCTCAACCAGCCTAGTGACAGCTTGACACCACGGTCGCTTAGGCGGTGCGCTAAGCTCAGGACAGCTTTTGTATCTGTCGACGCAAAGCAGGGGTGAGCGCGGATTTACCTTCACGCTTCCCTCTCCCAAACACCCCCCATGCACTCACCCCTCCACTCCAATCGTCTGTACCTTATGCCTTTGAGGACAAGATGACAACTCTAGTAAGGCCACGACAGGAGGAAAGCATTCTCCCAAACCTGCCTACCCTCGCTCGCGCCAGAAGTACACACCAGCACCCAGGATTGTAACGCTGACGAAATCACTTGACCACGCTACTCAGCACACCCGGGAGATACAAGACTAGAAGTGCTGGTGCAGCCCATAATTTGCCGCGTGTCAATATAAACACCACGTCGTTTGGTGTACAGCTTGGACCACATGGTAAATTATGAGGATAAAGAAAGAAGAATGCTCTTCCAGCAAATTTAAGAAAAACCATTTTGAATGAAGTGACGTTTTTTCCGTGTTACCCCAACAATTTGGAGAGCTGTGAGAGCACTATAAATGGCCTGTTGAGGCTCAAGGCGCTGTGCTTGAAGTGCGCACCCTTTGCTAACGACTTTTCCCAACTCTAACTTACTGTATGCAAAAGTTTACACAAAAAAAACTGGATTTAGGTTTAATGGGCTTTAATCATTTTTTTTTATTATTGTTTTGGAATTTGTTATTGTTTATCATTTATTTCTGTTAATCAAGCCACATAAGTATGATTCAGGCACTTTATAGCACTAGTGAAAACAAAAGAAAATGTTGCGCTCAATGTTGTCTGTGCTAGAGAATAGTGACTTAAATTAAATTAATACTACAACCTGATAGGTGATGTTTTGTGCTGCTGATCAGTGGGAAATGGTTCTACCACCAAGCTAGATAGAACAAAAAAGAACAACGCAAAAAAACCATAGTGTAATATATTTAAATAGTTTTATAAAAGATAAAGGTGAGTATTGCACGTACATCAAAAAAGAAGGGTTAATACAAAGACATGTTAGGGACATGTTACCACGGCGGCAGTCAAACTGATACGGCACCGGGAATTGGTACTGAGCCTCCCCTCAATGCTGGTATCTGATGACAGAGTATACAGCTCAGCTCGGTTCACAGTGTTGGGGAACCCTTCCGCCCTTCATCATGAGCTCACACAGTTGTTCTCAGGGTGGATCACGCGTCTCTTCCGGTTAGGTCCACGTTGGCGTGTGACGTCATCCGGCGAGCGTCTCTCAGCCGTCGCCGAGCTGATGTCTTTAGTGCGTCACTCCTTGGCATATGACGTCGGGCAGTGTACAGAGTCCGCTTACAGGTCCCCAATGAAACAAATGTCCAAATACGCCGCAATGGGGGTATATGTAAAGAATAAAAGGACGCGCCTCCTACTCCTACGCGTTTCGTACTTCGTACTTCGTACTTACAGCACTGTAAGTCTTATGGCACTCAAACTAACCATGTCTCATTATTTTTTCTTTTTCATTTCAGAACTGCCGCAATGAAAAAAGGAAGGGGGGGGATGTGTAAGATAATAGTATGTGTTCATGTACAACCAAGCCTGTACTGTATCTTACACACAATCCTCTCCCCCTCTCTCCAGTAGTTCCTGTATAGAAATTCGTGTTTGCCAAAAAAAAAAGTGTGTTAAATTTTTTTTAAATACTGTAATTGTTATGTTTTAATCATTTATTTCTGTATCATGCACAGCGTAAGTTTGATACAGGCACTTTACACAGTTGTAAGTACTGAGTATGGCACTCAAACAACCATGTCTGCATTTATTTTTTCTTTTCATTTTAGAACTGCCGCAATGAAAAAAGGAGTGGGGGGGGATGGTGTCAGATAATAGTACAGTGTTCTGTACAACCAAGTCTGTATCTTACACACCCCCCTCTCCCCACTCTCTCAGTAGTTACTTAAAGAAATTCGTGTTTGCCAAAAAAAAAATTGTTTTAAAAAAAATTTTTGAAATACTGTATTTTTCAGAGCTGCAGCCCCCCCTCTCTCCCTATCTCTCCCCCCGCTCTCGCAATGCCATAAATGAAGAGAAACAAGAGCTACTGTATGTATTCTTTTTGTACAGTTATGCATTAAAAAAACATCTATTTAATAAACCCTTCTTGCAGCAAAAATTCTTATTGAACAGTTCAACACAAGAGTTGACTTCACTTTAGTTTGGGAAAAAAATATAGAAAAAAAAAACACAAAATGTTTTATAAAAATTAATTATATTTTAATTGTTTAAATCAATTATTTCTGTTATAATGCAATAAAATTCTATAGAAAACATTCTGCATCTGCATTAATGATTATCCAACTGTCTTCTCTGCCCAGCTCATGATATCACGCAACAGTACATTTCGTGAATGGCTCTGTTGAGGGCTCTGTGTTGTTGTGTTGTTGATAACTTGAACTCAAGTTGATTTTTTGTTTACAGTACAATTACAGCATTTTTAGAAGGGCTTGCTTAGCTAGGGCTGTATCTCACCAACACATGTTTATTTATTACTAGTGGGGGGGGGGGAGTGTTGTGTTGAAGAAAAGGCAGTTAGAAGGGCGTAGCTTTTCGCACTTGCGAATGCGTGGCATGGTGCATGGTTTGCTCAGAGGTGTTAAAGAAAGTTAAATCCTTGAGCTTGTGTTTGTTGTCGGGGGGGGGGGTGCGAGCTGTGCTAGCTGTATGAAAGTTCAAGCTTGTTTTCAAAGACATATCTTACAGGTCATCATATGTTTTGATCCCCACACCGCCCCCAATATAAAATCACAGTACTCACTATGCCACCCACCTCGATAAAGAACGTACATACTGGCGTGGAATTAAAAAGCAACATTACTGTTTGAATCTCATATATCCATAATTGCTAACAGCCCACGGCGATAACCCCAAAATATATACCATATATTTACCATAAAAGAAAACTAGAGTACTGTTGCAAAGTTGAAAGCATTGAATAAATAAATAATACATACTGTAATAGAATAAAAGATTTTGTAGGTATAAAGGTAAAAACAGGCGCTACTAGTCAGATGAACCAATATAAGTAAATGGAAGTGATTGAGGAAATGGTGGACCCACCCCTGTCTCTAACACCTCACTGGTTGGACCTGTTTCACGGGTTCCAAGGTATAAGTATTGCTCAAACATCCCAGGGGAGCATAGGTTGTAGATAAAGCCAAATATATATATAAGTGCAGACGTTATGTGATTAAATGAGTATTTCAGCAATGTCTTGGCTCGTATGGCTATTCTACTCACAGGAGCAAGGTATATTCAAAGCAGTTGGCAAATTGGGTTGCCACCCTTGAAGATGTCTGTGAGCTGTGCCCCCCTGGCGATACTCCATCAGTGGTATGTGTATAGAGAGAGGGAAAGACTACATAGTGCGATCAGTATGAAAAATGTTTATATATAGATAACACAATAAAAATGCGCACTTACAATTTGCACAAAGATAAAAAGCATGTATCACATAATGTGAATGGAGGATGTCCCGAAACAGCTCACCGCCTCCTTCAGGTCAGTCTGCTGGCTTCCGCGGCTCTGTGTCCTGGACCGGAGCTTCCTTCTGCGCGCACGTCTGCAAGGTGTGACGTCACTGCATTCAGAGCTGGTTTCTACGGATCCTCTCCAAGACCAAAATTGGTCCGCAGGTAAACTCTACGCGTTTCGCCCAGCTACCAAACTGTTTCTCGGCTTCGTCAGGAGTGTGTTGTGTGTTCTAATGGTGGCTATTTATACATGTTGTTCAATTAAAAAAACGACTCAGTTTATTCAAAAAATCAATCAATTAGTCTAGATTGCACAAGGGAGTAGGTGTTGGAATCAGTGTTAATCCAATAAACCTGGGTACATAGGTGGCAATAGGACTTTGGGGATTATATTCTATTCATATCATGTATTGTGTTTAACAAATTCTAATGGGTATCAACAACAATTCAGCCCTTAATGGGTTTTATGATATGTCACCTGGCAAATGCTCATATTTCTAATATATGACAGTGGATATTGAAGTGTGTATAGCAAATACACATTAGGTATAACCATAATATAGATCGAGGAAAAAATAGGGATATATATTACAATAGAATTGCTAATAATGACCCTATAGTTTAAAGGGAATTATTGACAAGTTAATACATTCAGAAATACTGTGTGTGATTTAACCAGAGTGGTGGCATTACATCTTATCTGTGTTAGATTTTTAGTCACAGGTCAAAAGGAGACTAATGAGGCTTTAATTCAAAAGGTGTCATGGTTCATCAAAAAAGGCAAAAAATTCAAAAAATTGAAGAGAACAATTCTGAGGACACTCTATGACACATACCAGGGTGCTTGACCCATAATATTAAGGGTGGGAATAATGGTACTATAATTCCTAATCTCACATAGAAAAATAGAAAAATATTTGTACTGCAGTGATCAAGAAGATGGCGTGAGGGTGATCTAATAAGCAAAAGACTCTAGTGACATATCATTTACAGTAAATGGTGCATATAAAGTGAAAATCAATGGACATAGCTGATATGCAAAGACATATTTATACATAAAGGTATCCGAGACAGAAAGCCATTCTTGGAGGTAGATCTGAAACGAAAAGCAGGTGAGAGCAACAGGAGAGCAGAGGCGAGACTTAACTCCTACAGAAACTAATATACATATTGATATTTAATTCAAAAAAGGGGTGATGTCTATCTCAGCGTTTAGTCCTCTAGGGGCTAGTGTTTTGAGACGGTGAATCCAAAAGGTTTCCCGTTTCAGAAGTTCTAAACCCCTATCACCTCCCCTCCAATGAGGTAATACATGTTCAATGGCTTTAAAGGTTAAGCCTGTCGGTTCCCCACCATGAAATTCAGTGAAATGATTGGGGATACTGTGGTTGGTTAATTTCCTACCAATGCCACTAAGGTGCTCTATGATTCCAGTTCTTATAGGCCTGATTGTTTTGCCAATATATTGTAGCTTGCATGAACATTCTATCATGTAAACTACATGATCTGTTCTGCAAGTCATAGAGGTGTTAATATTAAAGACTTCACCCGTGACATTAGAATGGAACTTGGTATGTTCAGATGATTTAAACCGGCATGCCCTACAGGTGGAACAGCCATAAAAACCTTTTTTGTTCAACCATACATTATCCTTAGATTTGTTGTCCCTGAGTGCACTGGGGGCTAGTTTGTTCTTAAGGTTGCTTGCTTTGGTGAAGATTACATTGGGCTTCTCTGGAATGTTAGGGCCCAAAATGGGATCATTTTTGAGAATCTCCCAGTGTTTTGTAATAATCTTTCTCACTTCCCCGGCATCTCTACTGTATCCTGTCAGGAATGCATAGTCAAATTTGTTGTTTCTAGCTGTGTCTTTTTGTTTGTGTATCAGTAAATCGCCTCTATGAACTCTCTCAGCCTTCTTCCTAGCTAGTTCTATTTTTTCCTCAGAATATTGTTTCTCCAGAAATCTGTCCTTTATTTTTTCTGATTGAGTATGGTATTGTTCAATGTCTGTACAATTTCTTCTGATTCTGGTAAATTGACTGGATGGGACATTGTCCACCCATCTTGGTAAATGGCAGCTGTCTCTTCTAATGAAATTGTTTTTGTCTATCTCTTTGAAATATGTCTTTGTTTTTATTGCTCCATTTTCAATATATATATTCAAATCTAAAAAATTAATTTGTTGGTGACTCCATTCACTCGTGAATTTTAAGTTGTAAGTATTGACATTCATATTGTCAATAAATTTTAACAAAGTGTCTTCACCCCCTTTCCAAACAAAAATAATATCGTCTATGTAGCGGCGATAGAGGACAAGATCCGCACCAAGCTCACCCTCCTTCCAGATGTTATGTTTTTCCCAATCTGAAACAAACAGATTGGCGTAGCTTGGTGCGAATCTCGTGTCCATCGCCGTCCCACATTTCTGTAAATAAAAAGTGTGTGCATACCAAAAATAATTGTGCTCTAATATGAATTTTATACTATCGATCATTGATTTTATGAGCCAAGACATTGCTGAAATACTCATTTAATCACATAACGTCTGCACTTATATATATATTTTGTTCTCTTATCTTCCCCTATGCTCCCCCTGGATGTTTTGAGCAATAGAATAAAAGATATACATTTTTATTGTTGGTGTTTATAAGAAAAAGTATGAAGATGACAGTACTGTACAATGTAAAAAAAAGATTTGAAGATTAAAAAAGCAGCATACTGTACATAAGGTTTTCTATAAAGCTCACAATCAATAAAAATGGCACTGTCACTTAATGTTTGCCTACTTGGCAAACAATGCGCAAACAACTTTAAAAAAAAGCAATATTGGAGGTCCATCCAAATCCCTTATTTTGTCTTTTTCCGCTTGATGTCAAAGTTTCTTTTCTGGGGAAAACCAAACAAATATGCTATTTTTGCCGGTATTGCGCATGCGTCAAGTCGTGTCATTGGGAATTAAAGCAGCCGTTCAAGCAATATCCTACATCTGTGTCTGTAGGATGAGAACAAACTTCTGATTGGCTCTGACTCTTCAGCCCCACATTCTCCCTACATTTTTAAGCTGCAGCATCACGTACTTCGACGGCCAATCAAATCATTCTTCAAAGTGCACTCAACAGAGAAACATCCCCTCAACTCGCATACAGTATTGTACAGCATTGTCCCCTCAATTCGCATACAGTATTGTATTGATGCACTGTAAAGTACGTATAGTATTGTTTAAAAAATAATTTTGTTTTGACACACGCAAGCTTGAACTGCAGCTCTAAACTTACAGTAATACTGTCATGTACTGTACAGTACAGTATAGTGTAATACAGTGTAGTACATTACTGTACTGTATATTTACCTTCATTATAAACTTTGCCAAACGGGAGGTGATGACTCACTGTGACTCCTCAAGTCTGCATTATAGTTGACAGGTGACAGCTGACCTGGTACACTTGTAGTTGACAGCTGATGAAGCGGGAAATCATTTTGGTACTTGTAAATGCAAGCTTCCTGGTACCTGTACGCGAAATCATGCTCAGGCTGGAAATTTTCCAGGTATTCAGGCGGGGACAGGTACAAAGGATTGCCATTCACCCGGTTATCACTGACGGTCGGACCGGCCGGTGCTGGTGCTGTTGCTGGCACATTCCTGGATTGGGATTGACGATTCTTATATGGGTTAAAACCGACCTTTCACCTCTTGAAATTGCCATGATCAAACATACTGTGAAATTCTGGCATGAAACCCCAATACCCGCAAATCTCTCCGGCAGGAGGGGCAATGCGAAAAAAACACTGATCGTTACTTAAGGTTTTTCTTATCGCACGCTTCCACCCATGAACGTCTGGTGAAAACATGTAAACACAGACCCACACACAGACCCACACACAGACCCACACACACCCCCCCCCCCCCCAACACACAACAACCCCCACCCCACACAGACCCCACACAACCCATAACCACGAGACTGACCCACACACACACATTGACCCCTCACACAACCCGCCCCACACACAGCCACTGACTCCCCCACATAGACCCCCCAGCACGGACCCCACCACCCCCAGCCAGCACACACACACAACCCCGCACAGACCCCCACACACGCTCACTGACCCACACAACACCCCCCATACACACACTGACTGACCCACACACCCACACTGACCCACACACAGACCCCACAAAACACACTGACTGACCCCCAGTATACCCCACACATCCCACACACACACTGCTGACTGACTCCCACACAGACCCACACACAACCCATACACACACTGACTGACCCACACAACAACAGTGACCCCCACACAGACCCCCACACACACTGACTGACCCCCACATAGACCCCCACACAGACCCCCACACAGACCCCACAACACACACACACAAACACACACCAGGCCACAGCAAAAAACCCCACACACTCACTCTACACAACACACACACACCCAACACACACTAACTTACCGACACAGCGCCCACAGCTACGCCACCACACTGACCCGCCGCCACACAGTGACTGACCCCCAATATACCCGCCACAGGCAGCAGCCCCCACACACACTGACTGACTCCCACACAGACCCCCCCCACACTCACTGACTGACCCCCCCCACCACACACACACTGACTGACCCCCACACACACACACATGACCCCCACACCACACTGACTGACCCCCAACACACCCCCCCCACACCACACTGACTGACCCCCACCAGACCCCCACAAACACACTGACTGACCCCCCACACAGACCCCCACACACACACTGACTGACCCCCACACAGACCCCCACACACACTGACTGACCCCCACACACCCACTGACGACCCCCGCAACACAGACCCCCCACACACCTGATGACCCCACACAGACAACTGATTACCCGCACACACAGACCCCCCCCACACACACACTGACGACCCCCACACAGACTCACATACACACACACAGACTGACCCCCACACAGACTCATACACACACAGACTGACCCCCACACAGACCCCCACACACACTGACTGACCCCCACACAGACCCCCTACAAAAACCCACACTGACTGCAACCCACGCAGACCCCCACACACACACACAGACACACAGACACACATACACACACAGACTCACATACACACACTGACTGACCCCCACACAGACCCCCACACACACACTGACTGACCCCCACACACACACTGACTGACCCCCACACACACACTGACTGACCAACACACAGACCCCCACACAGACTCACATACACACACTGACTCACATACACACACTGACTGACACACTGACTGACACACATACACACTGACTGACACACATACACACACTGACTGACACACATACACCCACACTGACTCACACACACACACTGACTGACTGACACACATACACACACACACTGACTGACTGACACACATACACACACACACACACACACACACACACACTGACTGACTGACACACATACACACACACTGACTGACTGACACACATACACACACACACACTGACTGACACACTTACACAGACTGACACACACACACACTGACTGACTGACTTACACATACACTGACTGACAAACATACACACACACACACACACACACTGACTGACACACATACACACACACACACACACTTACTGACACACATACACACACACACTTACTTACAAACATACACACACACACTGACACACATATTCACACTCAGTGCAAATAGCTAATACAGGGGATGTGTGCCGAGCACGCGCATTATAAGTCAAATGTATTTGCATTTTGTCAATGAAATTGTATTTTGATTTTTAATTAAAACATCACCAATACAAATACAATTTCTGTGACAAAAGTCAAAGAAGTTTCACTTACTATGCGCGTTCACAGCACACACAGCTTTTTTTTATACGCCTGTGGTGTAGCCATAATGTCCACTCAGCTCATTCGGGGAAATAATGTAAAAAAAAGGCACACAATGTGTATTTAAAGCTTTTTATTAAGAACGCCTAATAACGTCTTCGAAAAATCAAGGCCAATTCACAATGGGCCAATGTAAGTATGTTATGCTTGTGCTCCTACACACAAGCGCAGAGAAAGGAAAGGGACCCAATAGCGAGTTGCCGCGCAGCTGTGGATTGGCGCATTTAGTCACGTGAGCGCGCCACGCGCAGGAGAATGTGCGACGTGTCCGGAGGTGCGGAGCCAAGCTCAGAGACACGACTGGTCCAGCTGCATGTGTGCACATGTTGTGATAGCAGAGCGGGAGTGCGTGCGTTCTCAGGCACCAACGTGGGGGGTGTGGGCAAGCCACAAGTGAGGAGCAGGGGAGGATAGAGTCCAGAGCACAAGGTCACATCCACAAGGGAAAAGCTTCTTGGAGGACATCCAGCCTCCTTAAAGGCATAGTGCCAGAAAAAGCAGAGTGCAGCAAAACTAAATACAACATAAGGGTTCTTAGTTTAATCCTTTGGCCAAAGAACTATAAGCCTGCTACCACGTCAAGGTAAACCCTACTCAGCAGGTCCTACACTACCCACACGGTAAACTAACCTCAGTAGTAGATGAGTGACTGTCCCAGTCTTCCGGAATCCAAAGGAGATGAGTAAAGGTCCCAAGGAGGCCCAGGCAGGAACAGCATGCAATGGTAGTACTTGCAGGAACCAGGGCAGGTAGCAAATGACTTGATAGCAAAGTGAGTCAGAGTGAGGCTTACTTCCTGTAAGGAGGAAGAGGGCAGGATTTGCCAGAAAGCAAGATGGCGACGAGAATACTTAAAGACACAGGATCTTGACTATCAGCTAGAGGGCGGCGATCAGAAGTTAAAAAGGTAACGAAGGAACACGCCACAGGGGGCGTGTTCCGTGCATCGTCACAGTATGTACCAGTATAGACGTGGGTGCTATCTGTTTTAAACACCTGCACCCTTACATTATAGCAAAAGACTGTATACTGAAGCACTGTACCATGCACATTACAATTCAATACAATTCATTAAATGCCTTAATTTCTGCCACCTGGCGGATACGCAAAGAATAGCAACCAAATTATAATTCAGTAACCTCTGCCACATGGCAGATATGTGAAGAATTGCATCCAAAGAAACAATAAACCATTAAATTAAACAGATAAACCGCGTGTGGCTGCCCGGTGCCGGATTGTACGAACGAGGCATGAATAGTGGTCAAAACGCGGAAATACCGAATGGAATACCGCGGTCAACACGAAAACTGATTCGAGATCCGTTTGAATAACGGCCGCCCCATCAGTACCTACCCGGTAGTCCTAACCACCCACCCTGGGCATGTACCCCCTTCTCTCACCCCCTCTTCCCCAATGAACATTAAAATACCTACTTCCTACCAATACACAACCCACCCCCTGTACCCGAGTCAACACCCCTCCTAATTTATTTGGGGGGGTTGCCCATTGACTGCCAATGTATTTATCTGTGCCCCTTTAGGGCTTTAGATAAATAAAGTGACAAGCAATGCATTTTTTGGCAAATGAGGGGTGTTATTTATGTATTGCACTGTAATTAATATTTATGGGAAAAGCATTGTAATCGCTAATGTAATGAAGGGGTTTGCTTCTACTGCCACGCTCGTGCAAGGCCTAAAAACTCACTCTGGGGCAACTACAAGCTTCACCTCTCCCCTGTATCAACAACTATGCAGTGCCTGCTATTTATCCCTTTCATTTCCTTAGCGGTTAACCACTAAAGGTAATGAAACTGGCTGCAATTTTTTTTTACTGCGCAGGATTGATACCAGAAGCTGGCGGGGACTTGTGTGTCCCTAAAAGGTGCCATGGGGTCCCTAAGGGTGGTGCTATGACATAAGACATATTCCAGTGCCAGAAGACACTTTGGTCATTTTTAATTAGCAGTCTTGTGCCATGTGATCAGGGGCGGATTGTACTTACCTGCTGATCTGGGAGATTCCTTGAACAGCGGCCCCTCCTCATGCAGAGTCGCGACATCATGTGAAGTTGCGTTGTCATGGAAATATGTCGTCAAATGATGTCACTTTGTAATGGCAACGCTTCGCCATGTAATGTCACAGAGTCATTTGACTTCGAGTCGCCATGAAAATGTGACACTGCTCTGGAGAAGGTAAGATCCGCTCCCACTCATTCCAACACACACTTTTTCTTTGGGTTGAGGAGCTGTCCTGCGCCTGTCCGGGACTCTGCAGCTCCCTCCTCCAGCTCCCTCCTCCGGTCTGGTGGAAGTTGTATCCCATTGCCGACAAGAGGGAGAATACTGCATGCGATCAGGTAGTTGCGGAGCTATAGCACCAGCCCAGTGCGCCACACCAGCCGACTGGGGCCAACACCGATTGCAATCCGCCCATGCATGTGATGGGAAAATGACAAAGCCGTACATTTGGATAAAGCACACATTAAATTAAGTGCAAAAGAAAGACAAGTTTATTTCATTCACCAGGAGCTTGTTGAAAACAAAGCAGTTATCAGACAAAAGCCAAGTGTCAGGGCCCCAAGACATCCTGCTTCTAGTCATAGTTTATTTTCCAAAGATCAGCTTGTATTTCCCTGTAGTTCCTGGTGTCACCACTTCAGACTCAAACTTGTATTTATATAACAGACTGTTACCTTGATTTTCTGCTTTCCCTGGTTGGACCACTGCTATTCACAGGGTTCCCATTTCAAAAACAAGAGTACTCCCATTGTTTTGTTGTTATATGCCCTGATTTCACTGTAATCTGTGATATTCCAATGCTTGATTCTAAACGTTTCAGATGTACAGTAACTACAAGTCCCTCTGTCTTTAGTTTCACGCAAACTGTGATATTCCGATGCCTGATTGAGATGTAACTGCAAGTTTCTGTCTCTGGTTTTCTCTGCAATTTATGATATTTCTGTGACTGATGCTAAAGTCTAAAATGTAAAGGCCAGCTCTCCTATCTTTGTCTCCCTGTTGTGCCTAAAATTTCTATTGTTCATTCTAATGCTTCTGCTTTAACTACACATTTCCTCTTTACTGCTTTCTTGGAAAGTTTGGTTTCCCCATGTCTGAAGCTATGGCTCCCACCTTGAAAACAGTCTCGAGCAAGGAATGTGAAGAACACAGTACCACTTATTCTTCAAAGTTTCTCAAGGCAAAGAGAAAGTAAAAGAAGAAAGGTGGCTGTTCAATTATAGTGGAAATTGCAGAAGGAATTAATGGATGCAGTTGAAAACAGGAGAACAGCCAGAATCCCAGCAAGAAAAAAAAATCCAGGGCAACTCCGATTTATAATGAAAAATGTATTTCAAATCAGCTCAAAATTATAATTGCAGTAAAGAAACGCACCTATGCGTTTTGTCAAACGGGACTTTATCAATGGTCAATTTTTGTGGTTTGCAGGTGGACACCATTATTTCCCTCACATATGGATTTATTTATTAAGGATATTTAAGGATACAGACATTTTGACTACACTCTTGATACATATTGAGGCTTTTCCATTTTATGAATAGAGCATACATGTATTTGTGAGCACCATTTAACATACAGTATATCTCTGCAGAAGGAATTAAGGATGACCCTTCAACATCAGGAAAGCCTGCGTTAGAAAGGGACAGAGATATGCTGCAGCCTAAGGCAGAGATATGCTGCAGCCTAAGGCGGCTAGCAGAATCATTCAAGGAGTAGTGGAAAAGAAAGAGGATACCCTTAACCAAGGTAAAGATGCCTTAACTCAGGCACTTCGATCAACAGGAAAGAGATTGATTGCCTCTATGGACGACTAGATAAAGAGCAAGAGGCCAAGGCTGCACTACAAAAGTGTCTGTCCTCAGCAATTGCTAAATGCATATTACAGGATAAAGAAAAGCCTCAGTTGGAGAGTGACATTGTGATCATGTCAAGTAAGATGGAGAAGGCATACACTGATATTGCCCAGAACCAGAGCTCTGTTGATCACCTTAATACAGCACTGGAGATCTCACTGGAGGAAATTGACAGGCTTAAAACAGAGCGTAAAGCCTCTCAAAAGGAATTTCACCAGCTTAGAACAGAGATAGAAGCCTCTCGGGAGGAGACGTTTTGTAAGAGAGGCCTTCGAAGGGTTCAATAGTGGGTTTGAAACTATAAACTCAATGTGCAAGACCTCTATGTCCAAGCCAGTGAAGGAGATAAGAGGCTCCATGAATTAGAAGAAGAGAATAAATAATTGTCACAGGAAAAGTTAGACGTACAGGCAGCACTGCAGAATGCAGAGAGAGTGCTGCAAGAAGAATGTGTATCTTTGGAGCAGCGCACACAAGCAGAGAATATGCTGCACTGCCAGCAACAAGAACTGCATGTGAGTCTGTTGAACACCAAGGAGAAACAGGTGAATGCTGAGGAGAAGCAGCGAGTTCTACAGGAAGAAAGAATCCAGACTGCTAAGAAAGAAAAGTTGCTGCAAGTGCATTTGAGTATCCAGTGAGTTCCCAGAGAGCAGCATGAGGAGCTGAAGGCCACATTGAGCATTATCAGAGCCTTGCTGGATGAGGAGCTTAGAAGCCAGGTAACTCTGTATGAGAGGGAGCAGGAGACGGTCCAGAAACTGAAGCAATTGCTAGAGGCATTCCAGAGGTGTGGGGCAGTCAATGAGAAAAGTTTAAGGTGGGCAAGGGCTTTAGATACACAGGGGGTAGAGAGAAGACATCCTTGAGCAGAACACAAGAATCGTGATGGTGCATAGTGAGAAATTAGGGCTGAGACGTACAGCTGCAGCGGCCATAATTTTAAAACTTCACCTGTAATACCGCTCGGAATACCCCTGTCATGGCGCGTGAGGTTTTCAACAGTACCACCATTGACTCGGGTTTGTATCGGGTTCAGAAAATTGCATTTTAGCATTGTCTGCAACACCGTCTAGAAACTCAAGTGGGCAATTGCGAGTTGTTGTCTTAAAAATCTAATAGCATTTCAACCTACACAGTACAGCCGTACGTACAGTTCTGCAAGTCTTTGTATGTGTGTACAGTAATTGTAATTTGAAGATTTATATTTGATGCAAAGATTAACGTTGCGAGTTCATACTGTATAGTCTGAAGCACCTTAGCCATACACAGATTAAAAATATGAGGAGACATACCTGTATTGTATACAGGATAATAAAGGGAAAATAAGTAATACTTTCTTTCGAATTTAAAATATTTTTTCCGCTCATGCGTGTACAGTATGTCTAATTGGAACCTTGTTGAAACGTTTATGCGTGTCATCACATTTCTATATGTATTCTTCTATACTTTTGCTAGACTTTCTCTTGTTTTCATACTGTTTTTTTTTAATGCGCATGCGTGTATGTCTCATTGGAACCTTGTTGAAACGAACATGCGTGTCATCACATTTAGGCGCATGCGTGTATGTCTCATTGAAACTTTGTTGAAACGCATATGCGTATCATCACATTTAGGCGCATGAGTGTATGTCTCATTGGTACCTTGTTGAAACGCATATGCTTGTCATCACATTTAGGCGCATGCGTGTATGTCTCATTGGTACCTTGTTGAAACGCATATGCTTGTCATCACATTTAGGCGAATGCGTGTATTTAAATTTGAAAAAAAAAGCACAGCAATTCATCTGTGATAAGCCCTTCTTGGAGAATCCACCACACATTCAAAGTGAATTTCAAGTTAAAAAAAAAAAAAAAACGAGACACTCCCTTTTTGAAGGACTGATTTAATAACCATAATAACCGAATCCATGTTTTTGAAAGTGAACAATTTTTGCCATTCTTAAAATCACTACCTTTGTAATTGTACTGTAATGTATACTGGAAACAATGGTGGATCGGCGCAAGGACCGCATGTCTGAATCAGAGAGGTCCTGGAGTTCTTCAACAAACTTTATTGGTAATCACACAAGGCTAACACCGCATTCTCCCCTCTACGCGTTTCCACCCTCACAGATAGGGCTTCGTCTCCAGACGAAGCCCTCTCTGTGAGGGTGAAACGCGTAGAGGGGGAGAATGCGGTGTTAGCCCTTGTGTGTATTACATAAAGTTTGTTGAGAACTCCAGGAGCCTCTCTGATTCAACATGCGCAGTTGCGCCGAATCCACCATTGTTTCCCCCACACCACTGACTACATCAGACGGTGCACGCATATCAGCCGAGGAGAGCGGGTCCCAACCAAGATGCAGGTGAGGTGATTAAACAATTATCCCCCTGCCCGTCGATACTGGGCCACGGACGGTGTCCAGCGTTGGTCCACTCGGTGTTATGCCCAGTGTCTGATATTATCAGATCACTGCACTGCACACGAAACGCAGGACAGACTCTTGATATTTGGTTGTATGTAACTGCCACTGTACATATATTACTGTAATTTTTTCTTTGGTGTGAGGGTGTTTCAATGATTCTCGTGAATTTACAGAAGCTTTTTTTTATTCATCTGTATAATCATGGAAGATGAAACATACAAATTATCATGAATCATACAATTTACATCTTTATCTTCTTCGTAATGGCTCCATTGCAATTTTTTGTTTCTAAGTTCTTCTGTCAGTTTTAATTTAAGGGCTGGTGGTTGTAATTGTAGACCCGACCACCCCACCAAGCCATTATCATGAAAAATATTGAGACTTTGTTGAGCCGTGGTTACCCCCCCATCCCATACCCCACCCAACACGCTGCACATGTGCGATCAAATTTCCTTTTGTTTGTCTTTGTCTTTTAATCGACATGGGATGATTTAACACAGATGTTCAAATTTCTCTGAGCCAACCGCAAATCCTGCACACAATGCTACCATAGCACCTCCCCCCGCCACTTTCACACCTAAGCTTTACAAACAAACCTACATGAATAAAATGCTTATCCACACCTTCCCCAAAGCAATTCATCTGTGAACGCCCTTCTTTGGAGAATCCCCACCACATTCCAGTGACTTTCAAGTTAAAAATAATTTTTAAAAAAAACGAGACATCCCTTTTTGAAGGACTGACTTAACCATAATACGAATATGTTTTGAAAAGTTCACTTTTTTTATTTCATCTGATAATCTGTGAAGAATGATAAATACAAATAAGCATGATATCAACATTTACCATCTTTATCTTCTTCTTAATGGCTGCAATTGCATTCTACTGTACAGTAGTTTCTTAGTTCTTTTGTCATTGAGAGAGAGGGGGGATTTGTAATGAATAGACTGCTACAATATACTGTATACCACAGTGCCAAACTTTCACACATGACTCCCCCCCTTCACCTTCCTTTTTTAGTGCCATCCAGCTCTGATAAGAAAAGAAAAAATTAGTGCACTAAAGTGCATTAAAGGCATTGCTATACTGCATACACTATATTGGACTTTACAGTTGCTACTATTTAAACTACAAGTATCATATACTGTACAGTATAAATGTATAAACTACAGTTACTGTACAGTATATCCTCTAACTCTAGACTACATTATAACTACTGTATAACTATAACAAGTTAAAACAATTTTAATTTTTAACAAAGTCTTTTTTTTAGTAAAAATGTTAAAATGGTTATTTGAGTGCCATATTATTTACCTGTACTCATAAACTTAAAGTCTGAACCGGTACTTACAGTACCCTTACTACCGTTCCTGTTGCCTGTCCAATTACACTGTAAAAGAATGCAACACGGTCACAATATGATCTAGTATATTTATTACATCTCTCTCGGTGAGTATTTATCCAAAATTCAGTATGCCTTTGCCAATTCATCTTTTTGAAGGTTTCATCACCACTTTTCTGATAGGATCCTTGAGCTGATGCCATACCAATTCAATGGATTCATATCTGGCGATCTGAAATTGGGTGGGGGGATAAAAGGTGAATTAGTTAAAGAGATATCAAATGTTAAAACAATGCGAACCGCTTACCAGTACTACTCCGGTGGCGTCTTAAACCCACTTGATACCGCTGGCAATAATTGCGCATAGACCTGCGTGTGTGTTTCGGATCATGTCCTGAAGAAACGGTGAGAACCTCCTGGGAATTCACGTGTAATGTATATCGACATCTCGGGCACTATTTGCTCTTTGAAAAATACTTTAGTCCTGATTCCTGTAACAAGAAAAGAATAGTGCGCCAAATATTGTACACTTGTACAGTGCATAAGCCACAGCATGGGACTTTGTGCATTATTTTACCTTCAAAGATGATGATGCAGTCCTTGTCTGTGTCTAGAGTCGCACCCCACACCTGCAGCTTCACTGTTGCTTGGGGACGCGGTCTTCAGAGATAGTAAAAGTACAACCGCGCTCGCTTCTTCCTAATAGGACTTGACGTAGATCAACTCTTCCCTCTTGCTACATGTGATGTGAAGGCACCCCTCCTCCACAGATCCCGTGTAGGATACTCCACGCCGGCTTCAGAGATATGCGTCCTTTTTTGAGAATGCAAAAGTGGCAAATCTCTCTACGTACAGTGACTCATCAGTAAAGATGACATCCTGAAAAGTCTCGCCACATTCGATCCATGCTCGTGCCTGCCACTCTTTTGATCTTGTTGCATATCATGGGATCCGCTCGGTAATGACAACGAATATTTTAGAGTACTGTACAGTTAAACCAAACTTACCTACTGTACTGTCAAGTACTAACCTTTCACCCCCATATTTCCATCCGCACTTTGCGTCCATGAGCCTGATGCTGGTCTCAGATGCGGTTATATTGTGTTTTTCTCAACGATTCCTTTCTTGACACTTGTGCACATCTCTCCATTCATTTTCTTCACTTATTTGGTCAACCAGCAAGCGTTTTCGCCCTACTACAGTGTAAAGGAAAACACCAACAATTGCTACAGTACGGCCACTAATTTCTCAAAAATAAGCTGTTTATTAAACCTATTTATTTAATTCCCTATACTGTATTCTTTGTGTAGCGCTGAGTACACTTTTGGCGCTATATAAATATAACAGTATAATAAAAAATTTCAAATATGGACAACAGTGTATTAAAGGTGTTTGTGTCATATACTGTATTACAGTATAATATATATATATATATCATAATATAATATTATATATATATATATATATATATATAGTATATATATAAAATATCTATATACCTACACACAGTCATGTGAAAAGAAAGTACACCCTCTTTGAATTCCATGGTTTTACTATCAGGAACTAAAAACAATCATCTGCAGGTCTAAAATGGGGTAAATACAACCTCAGATGAATACCACCACATGACATATTAACACCGAGTCATGATTTATTTCACAAAATAAAGCCAAATGGAGACCGCCATGTGGTGAAAAACTTAGTACACACCTTATGATTCTCAATAGCTTGTAGAACCATATTTAGCAGCAATAACTTGAATAATCGTTTTCTTGTATACTTTATCAGTCTCACACATCGTTGTGGAGAATTTTTGCCCACTAACCCCAACGGTGCTTCATTCATGAGGTTTGTGGGCATTTGTTATGCAACGCTCTCTTACGTCCACCACAGATTTTCAATCGAATTGAGGTCTGGATTTTGACTGGGCCATTGCAACACCTTGATTCTTTTCTTTTCAGCCATCTGTTGTAGATTTCTTGTGTGCTTGGGATCATTGTCCTGTTGCATGACCCAATTTCGGCCAAGCTTTAGCTATGCCTCAGATGGCCTCCCATTTGACCTAGAATCTTTGGTATACAAGGTTTCATGGTTTAACCAATGACAGATGTTCCCAGGTCCTGGGGCTGCAAAAACAAGCCACTCATCACCCCCCACCACCTTGCTTGACAGTTGTTTGTGTCTGATATGCTATGTTTGGGTTTCATCAAACGTGGTGCTGTGCATTATGGCCAAACATCTCTCCCACTTTGGTCTCGTCTGTACAAAGGACATTGTTCTGAATTCCTGTGGTTTGTTCGGATGCAACTTTGCAAACCTAACCGTGCTGCCACGTTCTTTTAGAGAGAAGAGGCTTTGTCCTTGCAACCCTTCCAAACAAACCGTACTTGTTCAGTCTTTTTCTAATTGTACTGTGCAGGAACTTTAACATTTAATATGCTACTGAGGCCTGTAGAGTCTGAGATGTAACTCTTGGGTATTTTGCAATTTCTCTGAGCATTGCACGGTCTGTAGCATCTGCAACTTGAGTTGTAATTTGCTGCGATGTCCCACTCCTGGAAGATTGCAACTGTCTTGAATGTTTTCCACTTTGAATAAACTTTCTCACTGTAGAATGATGGACTTTAAATTGTTTGGAAATGGCCTATAACCTACCCAGATGGATGGGCATCAACAATTGCTTCTCTGAAGTCATTGCCTGATGTCTTCTCCTTGGCATGTGTGTTAACACACACCTGAATGCTTCAGACCAGCAACCTCAAAACACACGTTTCATAGAGGTTGTCATACTTGCTGATGATCAATTAATCAAGGGCATTTGATAAGAAGCACCTGTTGACTACTTAGCATCTTATTTCCTATGAAGCTGAAAGGGTGTACTTAGTTTTTCACACATAGCTTCTTCCATTTTGGCTTTAGTTGTTAATTAACATCAGGACAACGGTGAAATAGTATGTCATGTGTTGTGTTCACTGAGGTGTATTTACCTAATTTTTAGACCTGCTAAGGAACAGATGATTGTTATTATGTCCTGATATGTAAACCCATTAATTCAAAAAGGGTGTACTTTCTTTTTCACATGACTGTATATATAAACACTGTACTGTGTATACTGTGTTATGGGGATATAGGCGCTATCAAGTATAATGTAATATAACATTGCATGGTAATTGCTCGATGGAGGGGAGGAGAGCGGGGTGAGTAATAATGAAGTGATGATAATTAAGGGGACAGGTGCAACTCACTTTGAAATACTGCCCATGGGTGTCTGGTTTGTGTTTTGAGATATTTACTTTACACGTCAAAATGAAAATGTATGATTTTAATAAGATTAAAGCTTGATCAATTATGAAAAACAGGCATGAAACGTTATTATTCATACGCTAGAGGACAATAATTGCTAGGAAAAATGTACTGTTAAAACATTAATGCAGGCCTGCACAACTCCAGCTGTGTTGATTTAGGGATACCCTGAAAACCTGGCCTGTTGTGCGGCCTCGGTACTGGAAGTTGTGCAGGCCGGCACTAATGCTGTCATGAGTAAAAGTGAAATTACAGTACAATTCTGGCCTTACCATGGGCATATAGCTGACAAGTGCTTGCTGGCTAGAACGAGGCCCGCAGTATTTCACCAGCATTCTATCTCTGTGAAATTCGTGTCCTCCTCTTGTGACATATCCCGTATTCTCATGCGGTTACAATCCTGTTGAAATTCGTTTTCTTTGGCATCGCTGCGCTTCGTGCGTTAAACAATACAAGCACAAAATGTATATTCATGTGTACTCGATGTGTATTCATGTGCATTGAATCAACAAAACGGATGGTGTCTTTATCTATAATGTGGTCTCAACCTCACTCGACAGGTTTGTACAGAAGTAACGCCCACTTTTAACACCTGCACTTGTGTCCCATGCCCGCGAAAAAAAATTTCAAATAAGGGACAGTAATAAAAGGTGTATAAACAAAGGTACACAAAGTCACAAATCGCATAGCCTCCCACACGCGATCTCTATCTACTCCCCTGTCCAATACTGCATGTGGCATTATGCCATCTGCTTCCATGGCTCCCACCGATTCTCCAGACACAGGTACCTGCTTGTCTTTGCCAGTCCAGACCATGACAAAGCTAAGGCGGTAGCTTTTTTCCAAGCCAAAGTCAAAGCAAAAGCATGGAGAAAAAGAAAATGTTCCGAAGGACTCCAAGCTACAAGACCGGGCCTTAATTATGTCAAGAAGAAACTACCCTGGCTTGCACACAAAGTCAAAACAATGCGCCCAACCCCTCCACGATGCTGCTCTCCCTGGGAACCCCCAGCTCACCTGCTTCCGCACCAATACCACATGTGCTCTACCTGGAACCCCCAGTCACTGCTCTCCTTCACCCATCCAAAACGCTTATCTCTCTCGGTGGAACCCCCAGTGTCACTGCTCCTACAGCCATCCTGACACTGCCTCGTCCTTGGGTACTCCCCAGGGCCTCAGTCTGCTACAGACCCTGACAACATGGTCAAGAAACTACACTATGCCTGGTACTCGTCTCGTGAATCGCATTTGCCCGCTTTTCTCTGCCGCACTCGCCCTTCTAACCACATGGATCCCTGGCTACTAAAATTCCATCACGCGCATGATGCTTTTCCACACTCGGTCCTCTGAACGCCGGATGGAGGAAGATCTCACACTCTCGCAGCTCCCTCATACAAATTTATGCTATCCTGTTTCCAACTCTGCCCATCTCGGCACACTAACCAAAGTCCTGATTTTTTCTGCAATAAATCAACATGACAAGTCCAACCACACGCCGACAGTCCTTTGTCTTTGATACTCTACTCAAACCACCCTCAGCTGCCTCTCCTTCCTCCATCTTCCGCTCAGGACTTTGCTGGACGATTTTAAGTAAAAGGTTGGAATCCATACGGCAGAACACCCTCTGTTTATTATCCCATCCTACCAACCTCTTCATAACTCTCTTCCTGCCTTCATGCTCTTTTTCCACGTCTCAGAGGGGATGTGTCGCTGTTGATCGCCTCTCTCCCTCTTACCACTGCACTCTTGACCGCCATTCCATCCACATCTCCTCAAAACTCTAGCTCCTACTATAATCCCTTACGCTCACCACACTTTTAATCCTTCCCTATGCTCTGGAACCTTTCCCATCCTTCCATTCAAACATGAGACAGTCAGACCATCTAAGCAAGACAGCAAGCTTTTGTACCCTACCGTCCTTCTAACGATCGACTGTCTCCTCCTGCTTTTGCTCTAAACTCCTTTTGATGAACGTCTTGTATTCTTTGTTGCCTCCATTTTTCAACCCGATTGCTCTTACCTAGAACCTCTACAACTCTGAGGGCTTCCGTTCTGATCACTTCCACCGAAACAGCGCCTAAAAAATAACTGTCCGAACTCCATGCGGCCAAAGGCAGGGTCATTACACTTCTGCCTCATAGTAATCGAACTCTGCGCATTTTGACCACAGTGGAACACCTCTTCTCCTCCACATTCTACATACTTAGGTATCGAACAAAGATCTATCATGGATCTCATCCACCTCTCCCATCTGTACTTTTCAGTGGCTCTTTCTGCTACACCTCCTCTCCTCTATTTGATACTCTCTGTGGGTGGCTACCCAGGGCTCTTGTCCTGGACCTGTTCTTGTCTCTGTACACAATCTCTCGAGGGACCTTAATAACATCTTTTGGTGGTTTAATTATCACCCTATGCCGACGACACCAAACGATATTTTCAACCCCTGTCCTTTCACTGCATGTACAAACCAAAGTTCTGAATGTCTATCTGCTATATCATCCTGGATGCGCCCTCCGACGCCATTAAAATCAACATGGCTAAAACAGCGCTCCTAATACTTCTACCAACCTGGCCCATCCTTACCTCCTTCCACATTTACTGTTGATAACTACAATCATTCACCGTAGCCCAAGCACGCTGCCTAGGGTCACAATCGACTCCCTCTCAAATTCGCCCCTCACATTCAAACAGTGCATATAAAAAACGTTTGTCGAATTTTCCTGCCGCAAATAACAAAGAACGCCCTTCTTGTTGCCGACTGCTATAAACTCTGATCAGGCCCTCATTCTCTCCCGTCTTGATTACTGTATATCTACCATGCTGTCCGTCCTTCCTGCCTCTCACTGTACTCCCGATACAATCTATCCTAAACGATGTGCCAGAATCAATCTACTCTTCTAGATCTGTCTAAGCACTCCCTCATGGAAATCCCTCTCCTGGCTTCCGATCAAATCCGCATTCACATTCATTCTTGCTCTCACTTTTAAAGCTTACATTCTTTGAAACTCCTTACCTCTCATCCATAATTTCTCGTTTTGCACCCATCAGACTCTTGAGTTCTTCTCACGGATGTCTTCTTTCTACCCCCTTTGTATCTAACAGCCCTTGCCCCATTATAACATTTCTCATTTGCTGCCCCACACCATTGGAATGCCCTTCCCCTCAGTACCCGACTAGCAGCCATCTCTAGCCACCTTTAAGGACCCACTTAAGACAAACTGCGTAAAGAAAGAAGATGATAGCACGGTGGAATATTATAACCAAGACATTAAAGCGTGGCCCCTGCAGACGCATTCTTACCAGAACTCCCTCTACTGTCTCTGTTACGCTTCTACCTTACCAATAGTACGTAGCTACCTCGGGGCAGGGGACTCCTCTCCGAAATGGTAATTTTATGTATAAAGCACTTATTCCATGATCTGTTATTTTATATTTTTATCTGTTATTATTGATTACCACAGTATTACTAATGTCGAGCTGGGCTATGGAACATTAATGGCGCCCATCTCTCGTTAGTTTTTCCTGTCCTCCTGTCCGTTTTTACTTTTTCCTTCACGTATATATAAATAAGACATAAAATCACAATACACCACAGGATACACGCAGGACCCCCCCACCCCCCCCCCCCCCCCCCCCCCCCCCCCCCCCCCCCCCCCCCCCCCCCACACAGGAACGTACATCCCTCCATTCGTCCACCCCTCCCCCATTATATGACCCCATCCTTCTCCCCCCAGATCCCGCCATACTCTCTCCCCCCATACCATGGGAGAGGAGTTTGAGAGAGAGGGGGGAGAGACGATGGTGGAGAGAGGGTGATAGGGACAATGGTAAGAGGAGAGATTGTGAGAGCGCCCCTGGAGGTTGAGGAAACAGATGGTGGATCGGCGCAACTGCGCATGTCGAATCAGAGAGGCTCCTGGAGTTCTTCAACAAACTTTATTGGTAATACACACAAGGGCTAACACCGCATTCTCCCCCTCTACGCGTTTCACCCTCAAGGATAGGGCTTCGTCTTGTCACTGCAAGACGAAGCCCTATCCTTGAGGGTGAAACTCATAGAGGGGGAGAATGCGGTGTTAGCCCTTGTGTGTATTACCAATAAAGTTTGTTGAAGAACTCCAGGAGCCTCTCTGATTCAGACATGCGCAGTTGCGCCGAATCCACCATTGTTTCCTGACCACATCAAGACGGTGGCACGCAGGAGCAGCCGAGGAGAGCGGGTCCCAGACCGGAGAGGCAGGTGAGGTGAATTAACAATTATCCCCCTGCACCGGTTGATACAGTGGCCAAACGGAGCTCCCTCGTGTTATGCTCCAGTGTCTGATATTATCAGATCACTGCTCTGCACACGGAAGCGCAGGACAGACTCTTTGACATTCCCTGGATGTTTGAGGCCTGTGGAGGGGGCCTGCCGAGTTGACTACTGATAGGTGGCCATGGAGGTGCCTGTCGGAAACTTCCCTTCTACCACACCTACAAACCACGAACATTCTTTTACTTCATTCCTTGGTGGAGCACGCAGGCTACTACACAGAGCTGGGAGCTGGTCTTTACTTTCCCTTTCCTGATGACTGCGTCTGGATCCGCCCCTTGCATTTGTTCCAGGGATACCCAGGATCGCTGATTTGGCGGCGCATGCCACATCCATCCACAGCATAGCTGTCGGCCCTCGGGGATGACGTCACATACCAGCGCGACGCCCGAGGGGACCGGCCAGGCACGGGCAGTGAACACACCGGGTTGGGCCAGTGCAGCAGGTGACAGTATCGTGAGTACACGGGAGGGGTAGCTTATGGTTGCCTCTCTCCCTGTCTCTAACTATTCCCTGTGCAACAGCCCCCCACCCAGGTCTTATTCTCTTATCTTGCCGTATGCTTTGGCTGCCGGTTCCCCTCATACAGGATCTTTATGCCTGTGTAGCGGCCATCCTTGTTCTCACATATGTCAGAGACTGCTTTCATAGCACACCCAGATTTACCCGTGGATTTTTTGGAGCACCGGACAATACGGGGTTCATTCCCCCACAACCACTATTCCATTAACAGTTTACTTGTAGGATCATGTGATATGGGGAACATGTCAACAGGCTTAGGCATTGAGGGGGTTAATGTTTTAATCTTTTATGCCGTTTTCGCGGGCTTTTTTTGTACTTAATCAGGCAGCTTCCGCTTCTCCCCACTCCAAGACGAAGCCCTATCTGTGAGGGTGAAACGCGTAGAGGGGGAGAATGCGGTGTTAGCCCTTGTGTGTATTACCAATAAAGTTTGTTGAAGAACTCCAGGAGCCTCTCTGATTCAGACATGCGCAGTTGCGCCGAATCCACCATTGTTTCCTGACTACATCAAGACGGTGGCACGCAGGAGCAGCCGAGGAGAGCGGGTCCCAGACCAGAGATGCAGGTGAGGTGAGTTAACAATTATCCCCCTGCACCGGTCGATACTGTGGCCAAACGGAGCTCCCTCGTGTTATGCCCCAGTGTCTGATATTATCAGATCACTGCACTGCACACGGAAGCGCAGGACAGACTCTTTGATATTTGGTTGTAATGTATACTGCACTGTACAATATATTACTGTAATTTTTCTTTGGGTGTGAGGGTGTTTCAATGATTCTCGTGAATTTACAGAAGACTTTTTTTTATTTCATCTGTATAATCATGGAAGAATGAAACATACAAATTATCATGAATCATACAAATTTACAATCTTTATCTTCTTCGTAATGGCTCCATTGCATTTTTTGTTTCTAAGTTCTTCTGTCAGTTTTAATTTAAGGGCTGGTGGTATGTAATTGTAGACCCGACCACCCCACCAAGCCATTCATGAAAATATATTGAGACTTTGTTGAGCCGTGTTACCCCCCCATCCCATACCCACACACGCATGCACATGTGCGATCAGATATTCCTTTGTTTTTTTTTCTTTTATCGACATGGGATGAGTTTAACAGATGTTCAAAAGATTTCTCTGAGCCAACCGCAAATCCTGCACACAATGCTACCATAGCACCTCCCCCCGCCACTTCACACACTAAGCTTTACAAACAAACCTACATGAATAGAAATGCTTATCCACACCTTCCCCAAAGCAATTCATCTGTGAAAAGCCCTTCTTGGAGAATCCACCACACATTCAAAGTGAATTTCAAGTTAAAAATAATTTTTAAAAAAACGAGACATCCCTTTTTGAAGGACTGATTAACCATAATACGAATAATGTTTTTGAAAAGTTAACAATTTTTTTATTTCATCTGGATAATCTGTGAAGAATGATAAATACAAATAAGCATGAATAATACAAATTTACCATCTTTATCTTCTTCGTAATGGCTGCATTGCATTCTGTCTGTACAGTAGTTCTTAGTTCTTTTGTCATTGAGAGAGAGGGGGGATTGTGTAAATGAAAGACTGCTACAATATACTGTATACACACAGTGCCAAACTTTCACACATGACTCCCCCCCTTCACCTTCCTTTTTTAGTGCAGCATCCAGCTCTGATAAGAAAAGAAAAAATTAGTGCACTAAAGTGCATTTAAGGCATTGCATATACTGCATCACTATATTGGACTTTACAGTTGCTACTGTTAAACTACAGTATATACTGTACAGTATAAATGTATAACTACAGTATACTGTACAGTATATACTCTAACTCTAGACTACATTATAACTACTGTATAACTATAACAAGTTGAAACAATTTTTAATTTTTAACAAAGTCTTTTTTTTAGTAAAAATGTTAAAATGGTTATTTTGAGTGCCATATTTACCTGTATCATACTTGCTGAACCTGTACTTACAGTACCTTACTACCTTCCTGTTGCCTGTCCATTACACTGTAAAAGAATGGGCAACACGGTCACAATATGATCTATATATTTATTACATCTCTCTACGGTGAGTATGTTATTCCAAAAATTCAGTATGCCTTTTGCCAATTCATCCTTTTTTGAAGGTTTCACCACTTTTCTGATAGGATCCTTGAGCTGATGCCATACCAATTCAATGGGATTCATATCTGGCGATCTGGAATTGGGGGGGGGGAAAGAAGGTGAATTAGTTAAAGAGATATAAACAGTGTAAAACAATGAGAAAGCGTTACCGTACTTACTCCGGTGGCGTCTTAACCCAGTTGATACCGCTGGCAAGAATATGCGCAGTAGACGCGGTGTGTTTCGGATCATTGTCCTGGAAGAAACGGTGAGAACCTGGGAATTCACGTGTAATGTATTCGACAATCTCGGGCACTATTTGCTCTTGGAAAAATACTTTAGTCCTGATTCCTGTAACAAGAAAAGAATAGTGCTCCAAATATTGTACACTTGTACAGTGCATAAGGCCACAGCATGGGACTTTGTGCATTATTTTACCTTCAAAGATGATGATGCATCCTTGTCTATGTCTAGAGATCGCACCCCACACATGCAGCTTCACTGGGTGCTTGGGACGCGGCTTCAGAGATAGTAAAGTCAAACCGCGCTCTTGCTTCCTAATAGGATCTTGAAGTAGATCAACTCTTCCCTCTTGCAGCTGATGTGATGTGAAGGCACCCCTCCTCCACAGATCCCGTCGTAGGATGACTCCAAACGCCGGGCTTCAGAGATATGCGTCCTTTTTTGGAGAATGCAAAAGTGGCAAATCTCTCTAGCGGTACAGTTGACTCATCAGTAAAGATGACATCCTGAAAAGTCTCGCCACATTCGATCCATGCTCGTGCCTGGTCCACTCTTTTGATCTTGTTGGCATATCATGGGATACGCTCTGTAATGACAACGAATAATTTTAGAGGTACTGTACAGTTAAACCAAACTTACCTACTGTACTGTCAAGTACTAACCTTTCACGCCCATATTTCCATCCGCATTTGCGTCTCATGAGCCTGATGCTGGTCTCAGATGCGGTTATATTGTGATTTTTCTCAAGAGCGTTCTTGACACTTGTGGCACATCTCTCATCATTTTCTTCACTTATTTGGTCAACCAGAAGCGTTGTCGCCCTACAGTGTAAAGGAAAACACAACAATTTGCTACAGTAGGCAACATAATTTCTCAAAAATAAACTGTTTATTAAACTGCTATTATTATAATTCCCTATACTGTATTCTTTGTGTAGCGCTGAGTACACTTTTGGCGCTATATAAATATAACATTATAATAAAAAATTTCAAATAGGGACACAGTGTATTAAAGGTGTTTGTGTCATATACTGTATATACAGTATATATACCCTGGGGGTACCCAGAGAGGCAGTGTCATGGATGGCTGTAGGAGCAGGTGACGGGGGTTTCCCCGAGAGAGAAGCTTTGTGGATGGGTGAAGGAGCAGGTGACCTGGGGGTTCCAGGTAGAGCAGCATGTGGATTGGTGCTGGAACAGGTGAGCTGGGGGTTCCCAGGAGAGCAGCATCGTGGAGGGGTGTGGCGCCATTGTTTTGCTTTGTGTGCAACGCCAGGTAGTTTCTTCTTGACATAATTAAGGCCCAGGCTTGTAGCCTTTGGAGTCTTCGGAACATTTTCTTTTTCTCCATTGCCTTTTGCTTTGACTTTGGCTTGGAAACAAAGCTACCGCCTTAGCTTTGTCATGGTCGGCTGGCAAAGCAAGCAGGTACCTGTGTCTGAGAATCGGTGGTGATCCATGGAAGCAGATGGCATAATGCACATGCAGTATTGGACAAGGGGAAGTTCAGATAGAGATCAGCGTGTGGGAGGCTATGCGATTTGTGACCTTTGTGTACCTTTTTTATACACCTTTTATACACTGTCCCTATTTGAAATTTTTTTTCGCGGGCATGGACACAAGTGCAGGTGTTAAAAGTGGGCGTACTCTGTACTAAACCTGTCGAGTGAGGTTGAGACCCATTATAGTATAAAACACCATCCGTTTTGTTGATTCAATGCACATGAATACACATCGAGTACACATCGAATATACATTTTGTGCTTGTATTTTTAAGACAAGCGCAGCGATGCCAAAGAAAACGATTTCAAAGGATGTCGCATGAGAATACGGGATATGTACAAGAGGAGGACACCGAATTTCACAGAGATAGAATGCTGGTGAAATACTGCGGGCCTCGTTCTAGCAGCAAGCACTGTCAGCTATCATGCCCATGGTAAGGCCAGAATTGTACTGTAATTACACTTTTACTCATGAATGCATTAGTGCAGGCCTGCACAACTCCAGTACTCGAGGGCCGCAAACAGGCCAGGTTTTCAGGGTATCCCTAAATCAACACAGCTGGAGTTGTGCAGGCCTGCATTAATGTTTTAACAGTACTTTTTCCTAGCAATTATTGTCCTCTAGCGTATGAATAATAACGTTTCATGCCTGTTTTTCATAATTGATCAAGCTTTACATTTAAAATCATACATTTTCATTTTGACGTGTAAAGTAAATATCTCAAACACACACCAATGACACCCATGGTGCAGTATTTCAAAGTGAGTTGCACCTGTCCCCTTAATTATCATCACTTCATATTACTCACCCCGCTCTCCTCCCCTCCATCAGTCAATTACCCCATGCAATGTTATATTTACATTATACTGATAGCGCCTTATATCCCCATACACACAGTATACACAGTACAGTGTTTATATATACAGTCATGTGAAAAAGAAAGTACACCCTTTTTGAATTAATGGTTTACATATCAGGACATAATAACAATCATCTGTTCCTTAGCAGGTCTAAAAATTAGGTAAATACACCTCAGATGAACACAACACATGACATACGTATTTCACCGTGTCTGATGTTATTTAACAAAACTAAAGCCAAAATGGAGAAGCTATGTGTGAAAAAACTAAGTACACCCTTTCAGCTTCATAGGAATAAGATGCTAAGTAGTCAACAGGTGCTTCTTATCAAATGCCCTTGATTAATTGATCATCAGCAAGTATGACACCTCTATAAAGACTGGTTTTGCAGGTTTGCTGGTCTGAAGCATTCAGGTGTGTGTTAACACAATGCCAAGGAGGAAAGACATCAGCAATGACTTAGAGAAGCAATTGTTGATGCCCATCATCTGGGAAGGGTTATAAGGCCATTTCCAAACAATTTAAAGTCCATCATTCTACAGTGAGAAAGTTTATTCAAAGTGGAAAACATTCAAGACAGTTGCAATCTTCCAGGAGTGGACATCGCAGCAAATTCACCTCAAGTTGCAATGCTCAGACCGTGCAATGCTCAGAGAAATTGCAAAATACCCAAGAGTTACATCTCAGACTCTACAGGCCTCAGTTAGCATATTAAATGTTAAAGTCTGACAGTACAATTAGAAAAAGACTGAACAAGTACGGTTTGTTTGGAAGGGTTGCAAGGACAAAGCCTCTTCTCTCTAAAAGAACGTGGCAGCACGGCTTAGGTTTGCAAAGTTGCATCTGAACAAACCACAGGACTTCTAGAACAATGTCCTTTGGACAGACGAGACCAAAGTGGGAGATGTTTGGCCATAATGCACAGCACCACGTTTGATGAAACCCAAACATAGCATATCAGACACAAACAACTGTCAAGCAAGGTGGTGGGGGGTGATGAGTTGGCTTGTTTTTGCAGCCCCAGGACCTGGGAACATCTGTCATTGGTTAAACCATGAATACCTTGTATACCAAAGTATTCTAGAGTCAAATGGGAGGCCATCTGGGCAACAGCTAAAGCTTGGCCGAAATTGGGTCATGCAAACAGGACAATGATCCCAAGCACACAAGACAATCTACAACAGATGGCTGAAAAGAAAAGAATCAAGGTGTTGCAATGGCCCAGTCAAAATCCAGACCTCATCCGATTGAAATGCTGTGGTGGACCGTAAGAGAGCTTGCATAAACAAATGCCCACAAACCTCAATGAACTGAAGCACCGTTGGGGTTAGTGGGCAAAAATTCCTCCACAAACGATGTGAGAGACTGATAAAGTATACAGAAAACGATTATTTCAAGTTATTGCTGCTAAATATGGTTCTACAAGCTATTGAATCATAAGTGTGTACTAAGTTTTTCACACATGGCGTCTCCATTTTGGCTTTATTTTGTTAAATAAATCATGACTCGGTGTAATATGTCATGTGTGTGTATTCATCTGAGGTTGTATTTACCCCATTTTAAGACCTGCAGATGATTGTTTTTTAGTTCCTGATAGTAAAACCATGGAATTCAAAGAGGGTGTACTTTCTTTTTCACATGACTGTGTGTAGTATATAGATATCTATATATATTATATATATATATATATATATATATAATATTATATTAGATATAGTATATATTTTTTTTTTTTCTTTTTCAAATCCATACTGGATAGGCATATCCTAATTAGAGCTGCATCCTAAAGGCACAACATCCTCTTTCACTACTTGTTTTTCAATATATATTATAGTTTATATTTGCACAATTTCATTGATTATACATTCACAATTTGTGCTAGTCCTAGCGCTGATTTATTTTTGTTTTTTATATATACATACACACAGTCATGTGAAAAAGAAAGTACACCCTCTTTGAATTCCATGGTTTTACATATCAGGACATAAAAACAATCATCTGCAGGTCTTAAAATGGGGTAAATACAACCTCAGATGAATAACAACACATGACATATTACACCGAGTCATGATTTATTTAACAAAAATAAAGCCAAAATGGAGACGCCATGTGTGAAAAACTTAGTACACCTTATGATTCAATAGCTTGTAGAACCATATTTAGCAGCAATAACTTGAAATAATCGTTTTCTGTATGACTTTATCAGTCTCTCACATCGTTGTGGAGGAATTTTTGCCCACTAACCCACAACGGTGCTTCAGTTCATTGAGGTTTGTGGGCATTTGTTTATGCACAGCTCTCTTACGGTCCACCCACAGCATTTCAATCGGATGGAGGTCTGGACTTTGACTGGGCCATTGCAACACCTTGATTCTTTTCTTTTTCAGCCATTCTGTTGTAGATTTGCTTGTGTGCTTGGGATCATTGTCCTGTTGCATGACCCAATTTCGGCCAAGCTTTAGCTGTTGCACAGATGGCCTCCCATTTGACTCTAGAATACTTTGGTATACAGAGGTATTCATGGTTGACTCAATGACAGGAATGTTCCCAGGTCCTGGGGCTGCAAAAACAAGCCCAAATCATCACCCCTCCACCACCTTGCTTGACAGTTGTTTGTGCTGATATGCTATGTTTGGGTTTCATCAAACGTGGTGCTGTGCATTATGGCCAAACATCTCCACTTTGGTCTCGTCTGTCCAAAGGACATTGTTCTAGAAGTCCTGTGGTTTGTTCAGATGCAACTTTGCAAACCTAAGCCGTGCTGCCACGTTCTTTTTAGAGAGAAGAGGCTTTGTCCTTGCAACCCTTCCAAACAAACCGTACTTGTTCAGTCTTTTTCTAATTGTACTGTCATGAACTTTAACATTTAATATGCTAACTGAGGCCTGTAGAGTCTGAGATGTAACTCTTGGGTATTTTGCAATTTCTCTGAGCATTGCACGGTCTGAGCATTGCAACTTGAGGTGAATTTGCTGCGATGTCCACTCCTGGGAAGATTGCAACTGTCTTGAATGTTTTCCACTTTTGAATAAACTTTCTCACTGTAGAATGATGGACTTTAAATTGTTTGGAAATGGCCTTATAACCCTTCCCAGATTGATGGGCATCAACAATTGCTTCTCTAAGATCATTGCTGATGTCTTTCCTCCTTGGCATTGTGTTAACACACACCTGAATGCTTCAGACCAGCAAACTGCTAAAACCAGCTTTTATAGAGGTGGTCATACTTGCTGATGATCAATTAATCAAGGGCATTTGATAAGAAGCACCTGTTGACTACTTAGCATCTTAATTCCTATGGAAGCTGAAAGGGTGTACTTAGTTTTTCACACATAGCTTCTCCATTTTGGCTTTAGTTTTGTTAAATAAATCATGACACGGTGAAATACAGTATGTCATGTGTTGTTGTTCATCTGAGGTTGTATTTACCTAATTTTTAGACCTGCTAAGGAACAGATGATTGTTATTATGTCCTGATATGTAAAACCATATAATTCAAAAAGGGTGTACTTTCTTTTTCACATGACTGTATATATAAACACTGTACTGTGTATACTGTAGTGTATGGGGGATATAAGGCGCTATACAGTATAATGTAAATATAACATTGCATGGGGTAATTGACTTGATGGAGGGAGAGGAGAGCGGGGTGAGTAATAATGAAGTGAGTGATAATTAAGGGGACAGGTGCAACTCACTTTGAAATACTGCACCATGGGTGTCATGGGTGTGTGTTTGAGATATTTACTTTACACTGTCGAAATGAAAATGTATTGATTTTAAGAATGTAAAGCTTGATCAATTATGAAAAACATGCATAGAAGACGTTATTATTCATACGCTAGAGGACAATAATTGCTAGGAAAAAGGTACTGTTAAAAACATTAATGCAGGCCTGCACAACTCCAGCTGTGTTGATTTAGGGATACCCTGAAAACCTGGCCTGTTTGCGGCCCTCGAGTACTGGAGTTGTGCAGGCCTGCACTAATGCATTTCATGAGTAAAAGTGTAATTACAGTACAATTCTGGCCTTACCATGGGCATGATAGCTGACAGTGCTTGCTGCTAGAACGAGGCCCGCAGTATTTCACCAGCATTCTATCTGTGAAATTCGGTGTCCTCTCTTGTACATATCCCGTATTCTCATGCTGACATCCTTTGAAATCGTTTTCTTTGGCATCGCTGCGTTTAAAAAAAATACAAGCACAAAAATGTATATTCGATGTGTACTCGATGTGTATTCAATGTGCATTGAATCAACAAAACGGATGGTGTATTTATACTATAATGGGTCTCAACCTCACTCGACAGGTTTAGTACAGAGTACGCCCACTTTTAACACCTGCACCTTGTGTCCATGCCCGCGAAAAAAAATTTCAAATAGGGACAGTGTATAAAAGGTGTATAAAAGGTGACACAAAGGTGACACAAATCGCATAGCCTCCCACACGCTGATCTCTATCTGAACTTCCCCTTGTCCAAATACTGCATTGTGCATTATGCCATCTGCTTCCATGGATCACCACCGATTCTACAGACACAGGTACCTGCTTGCTTTTGCCATGCCGACCATGACAAAGCATAAGGCGGTAGCTGTTTCCAAGCCAAAGTCAAAGCAAAAGGCAATGGAGAATAAAGAAAATGTTCCGAAGACTCCAAAGGCTAACAAGCCTGGGCCTTAATTATGTCAAGAAGAAACTACCTGGCGTGCACACAAAGCAAAACAAATGGCAGCCACCCATCCACGATGCTGCTCTCCTGGGAACCCCCAGCTCACCTGTTCCAGCACCAATCCACAATGCTGCTCTACCTGGAACCCCCAGGTCACCTGCTCCTTCACCCATCCACAAAGCTTCTCTCCGGGGAACCCCCAGGTCACCTGCTCCTACAGCCATCCATGACACTGCTCTCCTGGGTACCCCCAGGTCACCTGCTCCTGCACCCATCCACGACGCTGCTCTCCTGGGAACCCCTAGGTCACCTGCTCCTGCACCCATCCATGATGCTGCTCTCCTTGGAACCACCAGGTCACCTGCTCCTGCACCCATATACAACGCTGCTCTCCTGGGAACCCCCAGGTCACCTGCTCCTGCACCCATCCACGCAGATGTCAACAGCACTTCTCGCACCAGATCCAGCTCGTTCACCCGCATGCTGAATGTTTTAAGTTGTGTCAAAATCACTGACAACTCTACGGTGCAAAAATTTTATCTTCTATTGGAGACCATGTTGAATATGGATAGGCGTATGGAGAAGATGGAGAGGAACATCATGGGGATCTATTTTTTGCTTGGAGTCCCGGACCCTGTACCTCTATGTCTGAAGCAGGAGCAGGATTTGCCCCCCCCCCCACGCTCACCCCCTCAGTCTGCAGGATACATGTACCTGTATGCCTTTGAAGAGGATGAGATGACAACCCCGATAAGGCCACGACAATAGATGACAACATGATGAGGCCATGACATGAGATGACAACCCCGATAAGGCCACGACAGGAGATGACAACCCCGATAAGGCCACGACAGGAGGAAAGCATCCTCCCAGACCACCAACCCTCACCCACTGCCAGAAGCACACCCGCTCCCATTGTAACGCTGCCAGACATCATCTTGAGTGACCTATCCATGCAAGTCCGTGAGAAATACAAGATCGGAAGTGGTGGTGTAGCCCAGAAATTTGCCCTGTCCATCTTTAAACAACACATCAGTTTTGAGATGTACAGCGGGTGGACCCACAACATAAATTATGAAGGGAATAAAATCAAGAAGACTCTGCTGGAAAATTTAAGGAAAACCATTTTGAAGGAAGTGCAGCGTTATTTTACTGTTAACGATCATGTTATGAGAACCGTGAGAGACACCATCAATGGCCTTTTGAGGCATATAAGGGCTCGTCCCTGGAAGGCCAGACCGTTTGGGAACGACTTTGCTGTTTGATTGCACTGTGCTGTACAGTAGTTCAAAAGTTATAGAAAAATGTTTTTACTCCACAAAAAAAAGTTGATTGTTATAAATGGTTTCATTGTTTCAAGTTTCTAATGTTTGGTATGCATGTATAATCATTTATTTCTATTTCTGTTTTGCATACTGTATGCATGTCTGGAGGTGGGCGAAGATAAAGTGCAGGAAATCCCCCCCACCCCCACCCAATACTGGCAGGTAAGATACTGTGCTCCAATATAGTGATACACTGTATACGCAATTCCTTACAGTAAATGTCCTTTTAATGCACTAATTTTTTCTTTTCTTTTTAGATCTGGCTGCTGCACTAAAAAACAAAGGGGTGGGGGGCATGTTTAAATGTATTGGACTGTGTGAATTTTGTAGCAGTCTTTAATTTACACAAACCTCCCCTCTCTCAATGACAAAAGAACTACTGTACAGACAGAATGCAATGCAGCCATTACGAAGAAGATAAAGATTGTAAATTTGTATTATTCATGATTATTTATATTTTTCATTCTTCACAGATTATCCAGATGAAATAAAAAAATTGTTAACTTTTCAAAAACATGATTCGTATTATGGGAACAGTTCAAACAACTTCTGATAGGCTCGAGCCCCGCCCTCTCCCTAGCTGTCCACCAATTGTACTGTATCTACTGTAGTAACTGCTCAGTCAATCATATTGCAGGACTACATTTTCAATAATTGTGCAAGAATTAAATAACCCTGAGCAAAGCGATTGATTACAGGAAAATGGACCGATCTGTAGTTTACTGTAGTTAATCACTTGTCTGTGTGCATAATGTATTGATGCACATACTGTACGTACAGTACAGTATTTAAAAAAAGTTTTTTTTTAAATATGGCAGCTTGAACTTATATATGCAGCTGTAAACTTATACTGTACTTGTATACTTGTACTGTATAGTGTAATACAGGAAGTAACTGTAGTAAATTATATTTACCTTCATTATTAACTTTGACAAACGTGTGGTGATGAGCCACTGTCAGTCCCGTAGTCTTCATTGTACCCATAGTTGATAGGTGAAAGCGGGCCTGCTACACCTGTAGTAGACAGCTGATGAAGCTGGAAATCTTTTTGGTACATGCAAGCTTGCTGGAAGATTTGCAGTATTGTGGTGGGGACAGATAGCAAGGATTGGCATTCACCAGGTTTTGTAAGCCGGTGCAGGCGACGGTGCAAGCGCTCTTGCCGGCGCAGTTGCATTGCTGGATTGGGATTGACAAATTTTATAAGGATTCAACACGGACTTTTTCCTTTTGAAGTTTCCATGCTCAAATACAATGGAAAAATCTGGTATAAATCTCCGAGGTCACGAGAGGTCACTCTTACGTGCTGCGCTGATTGGCTGAGGCAGTAGCTGCACTCCAGGAAGTTCGGGCTGTTTGTTCCATCTCCACAGCTGGGGCTGTCTGGATGCCTTTGCTCCTACTTGTGGTTCCAGTTCACGCTACTCTGGTGAGTGCCTGCCTCCCCCTATTTAGTCCTTTGCCCAGCATCTGTGTCCGTTTATACACTGTGCAGCTCAGTATTGCATCTAGGTGTTACGCCGGTGCTGCCCGCAGACCAGACCCGTCCCCTGTACTGAAGGGGGAGGTAGGAATACACGCACCTGCAGTAAAGGGAGCGTGTCCAGAGTGTGGTATTAAGCGTTGCCAGGCCAGATGTAAGTATCGTAGACAATACTTGCCGGTACCGGGTATAGGAGTAAAATAGTGATTGCCTTGCCGAGGTCAGGGAGCAGAGAGATGAGGAGAGCCGAGGTTCAAGCCGTGATCGTGGGATGCCAGAGAATACGTAGTCTGAGGAGAGCCGAAGTCGAGAGCCAAAGGGGGTAGTCGTACGAGCCGTGTCAAAACCTGTAGTAACCGATAGTACACCAAACACTTCCATACAGAGACTATGTTGAGCGATGAGTGAGGGCTCAGAGTTAGAAAAGGGGAAGGGAAACACAAAATGGATGTGCACCCTAAAGAATGCAATATATGCGACACCAACACTAATGAAAAAATTAACTTTTAATAAGTACCTTAAAACATATATTACCAAAGTAATGTGTAATGTGGATTAAAGTATATTAAATCAGAAATATTGGCATCTGTGTCTTTAATTATTGAGTCGTGCTGTCCCAGATGTCCACTTAGTATTAGTGGGATACAAAAGACAGAGGATGCTAGGAGTCAGGGTGTTAACCCCTCTGGAGCAACGATGAGACCCAGTAGTGAGAATAATCAGTTGTTCACAGATGAGCTTCCCTGCTAGATAGCCAGCGCTACGCACTGCAATAAGGGCGTGGTGTGTTGAAGTGCAAGTGCCTTGGTAGTGAAGCTAGCCATACAGTGTAATGATAATACAGACACTGCAACATATATCCACCAGACACAGCAGTGCTGGGGTGAATAACACAGAGATAACTGTGAAAGCACCTCACATAGAGTGCAAGGAAAGCAGGCCACACAAACTATGAAAATAAATAAATAAACGACTATCTGCTAGGTCTGCAAAGTTGAAAAGGAGACATACAGACACTAACATTAAAACAGCTCCAAGTAGGAGACTGACAACATTGCGCGTCCAACGCGCGTTTCCCTCAGCAAAGGAGCTTCTTCAGGGACAAATCTTACTGGGGAGAGAGGTCTGAACCCTTTTATACACCTTCAATACCCTAATTACAAAATCAATTGCTGTCAGCTGTTGCACATGCGCACTGATCTCACTCACAGACTGACTCAGACAAGTAATCAATCACCAATAAACGAATTATCGAGAAAGTTTCCATGGTTTGTACCTTATTTAGGCATATTCCCAACATAAACCGGGGTGTTTGTAGGGTTTTTAAAGCATAAAACGTGATCGCCATATCCAGTGTCTAATGCGCATGTGCAGGGACTTAGACAGTATTTCCTTTCTAGTCCGTGCACGTCGCGCGTGCGCGGGGACTGATTTGTATTTCCATGCTTTTTGTCTCCATTGCCGCATGGCGAGAGGACATAGACGCATTTCTATATTTGTGCCAAACCCTAACGAACAGCGGTTTATGTTTGGATATGCCTAAATAAAGGTACAAACCATGAACTTCTCTGATAATTCGTTTATTGGTGATTGGAGTATTTGCTGGAGTCAGTCTGTGAGTGAGATAAGTGCGCAGTGTGCAACAGCTGACAGCAATGATTTTGTAATTAGGGTATTGAAGGTGTTATAAAAGGGTTCAGACTCTCTCCCCCAGTAAGATTTGTCCCTGAAGAAGCTCCTTTGCTGGAGGGAAACGGCGTTGGACGCGCAATGTTTGTCAGTCTCATACTTGGAGCTGTTTTAATGTAGTGTCTGTAGTCTCCTGGTTCTAACTTTGCAGACCCTAGCAGATAGTCGTTTATTTATTATTTTCATAGTTGGTGTGCCTGCTTTCCTTGCACTCTATGTGAGGTGCTTTCACAGTTAATCTGTGTTATTCACCCCAGCACTGCTGTGTCTGGGGGATATATGTGTGCACGTGTCTGTATTATCATTACACTGTATGTGCTAGCTTCACTACCAGGCACTTGCACTTAACACACCAAAGCCCTTATTGCCAGTGCGTAGCGCTGGTCTAACAGCAAGGAAGTCTATCTGTGAACAACTATATATCTCTACTACTGGGTTCTATCGTTGCTCCAGAGGGTTTACACCCTGATCCTAGCATCCTCTGTCTTTTGTATCCCACTAATACTAAGGGACATCTGGGACAGCACAACTCAATAATTAAAGACACAGATGCCAGATATTTCTGATTTAATATACTTTTAATCCACATTACAATTACTTTGGTAATATATGTTTTAAGGTACTTATTAAAAGTTAATTTTTACATTGTTTGGTGTGCATTAAGTGAATTCTTTTAGGGTGTGCACATCCTTTGTGGTTTCCCTTCCCCTTTTCTGATTCACTTTTCAGTTCGCAGTTTGCACCCATCTTTTTGATTACCTCACTTACATATTTGACTACATTATACAATTGGTATGGTCCTGTGATCACTCCCCATCCCTCTGTTGTTTCTATAAGGGCTCAGAGTTGCTAGATAAGGCTGGGCTGACCAATCAGGGATGGAGGCGGGTCAGGAGGACTGCAGGGAGCCTATCTGGATAGATGTGGCTGATACAACCCAGGTGAGCACTGGTAGCACTCTGATTACACCCGTGCGGTGTATGGGGGCGGAGCCTCACAGCAGGAGTGGAAGTAGAAGAGTGGATGCTGGGCGTGCGCTCTGTAAGATGCGTCTGCACGCGACCAGCACTGGAGGAGGACATACGTGTGCGCATGGGACGGAGGAGCTGACGGCCCGTGGAGGCAGGTAAGTGGAGGTTGTGCTGCGCGCCCTGAGTCTCCCTGAGGGTAGTCTGTGTGTTGCGCAGATGGTGCTGAGAAATCAGATTCCTAACAGTACCCCCCTCTTCAGGAACGGCCTCTGGACGGTCCTCAAAAGGTTCTCCGGAAACCTCCTTCTGAAGGCTCTAAGAAGAGCCGGGGCGTGAATGTCCTTTAAAGGAACCCAAGACCTCGCCTCGGGTCCAAAACCTTTCCATTGTACCAGGAACTGGAGTTGACCCCTGGACATGCAGGAATCCAATAGAGATTGAACCTCATACTCTTCGTTATTTTGGATGATAACTGAATCCGGCTTGCGAGTCTGGTCTGGGAAAAAATGATTGGAGACGAAAGGTTTTAAGAGAGAAACATGAAAAACATTGGGGATTTTCATGTTCTAAAATAGGAAAAAGGCGACTCACGGGTGGCTTCATTCTTGGCAGAATTAACAGCATACTCCCCCCAAGGAAGGAGTTGAGTCCAATCATCCTGGGAATCAGAAATAAAGCATCTTACAGCTGCGGGCGCCTTTATCCTAGTGCGGACGTAGCGGCGCAACTCTGATAACCGCGGGCAGATGCAGTATTTTTTTTTTTTACGGAGTATATTGCGGTATTTTAGCGCTCGTAATATTAGCATTTTATTAGCGCTGTCTGCAATACTGCAATACTGTCTAAAAACTCGGGGGGGGCGTTCGCGAGCTGTTGTCTTCAAAGTCTAATGCTTTAACAGTTCAACCTACGTCAGTACACAGTCTGCGTGTGCGCGCAGTAATTGTAAATCTGCATATTTATACATGCACGTGCAGTGCTGTATGTCTCATTTGAAAATTGTTGAAACGCATAGGCGTGTACTGTAACAGTATCACATTTCGGCATATACAGCGCTCTCCCCTCGCTCGCCCCGCACACACACAGCATAATTTACTTCACTGCAGTATTTCAACTTCTTATCTTATCTACAGTACAGAACACCTCTCCCACACCATTCCTTTGAATGTGTGTCTTTCTGGTTTCAATCACATTCCTGCTTGATAGCTAATGATTACTGTGCATGCGTCTGTAACTTCGCCACTACTTGCTTGCGAAGTTCAAGAGTGAGTGACCAAAAAAAAAATATTTATATATTTTTTTCCTCCTCTTTTTTTATTTTTATTTTTTCCACAAGCCTGCCTAAACCATCTTGATATTACGATATTTAATCTGTGCTGTATCTTTTGACTGCGACACTGTGCGTTTGACTGCACATGGTTGATTTGTGTGCTTTTTATGTATTTGGGGGTGTAGAGATCAAATTATTATGATGACCTGCCTTTTGATAATATGCCATTTCTTTGAATTGCAGTACAGCTAATCCTTCATGCAGCTATACCCTGTACCCCCCTCCCCCACTCACACACACAAGGCTCGCTCAAGGATTTAAACCTCTTATCGACAGATACCTCTCCAGAACCATTCCGTTTCTAAAGCTTGTCATTGTGTTTTTAATCGTCCATCCCTAGCCGAGAATCACCTCTCTGCGCCTGCGTGCCTAATTTTCCTATTGTTGGATTTGAATCACCTCTCTTTAATCCTCTTTGGGATGGGAGCTAACTGATGATTACTGCGCATGACTCACCCATCCACCCCCCCAACCCTTTGAGGCTTTGTTTACGGTAACGCTTTTGATAATCCCTTCTCAAATTTGATATGTAAATCTGATTTGCACAGCACTGTGAAATTGAGAGTTAAAAAAAACATTATCTGATTTATGTTGTTGATGCAGTAAATTACCACTTTTTGTCATTCTTTCTTTTTCTTTGGTGTAGGTGTGGGGATGGCGGGGGGTGTCAATGATTATGATTATCATGAATGTAAAGAAATATTTATTTTATTTTATCAGGAACAAAAAATACAAATATACAAATAATCATGAATAATACAAAATGCAGTCTTTATTGAGTTCTTCCTCATTCTGTGTACAGTACAGTAGTTCATTGAGAGAGGAGAGGTTTTGTGTACATCATGACTGCAGTTTAGATACTGTACACTTAACTGTACAAAAAGTTCACAAACTTTACACGAAACCCCCCCCCCCCTCTCCCCCAGTCCATCCATTTTTTCTGAAAAGACAAGAAAACAAAAAATTAGTGCAGTTATGTGCATACTGTATTATGGCATTGTGTGCTGTATAGTACTGTCAAACTAGTCTATACTGTAACTACTGTATACTGTAACTTCTTTTAAATACTTCGCAACCAGATGGCTTGTGCTGCTCTTTCAGGAAAGAAAAAAATTGAGCAGTTAGGTGCATATTATGGCATTGTGTACTGTGAAGCTATTCCATATTGGACAACAGTATGCAGTTAGTACTGTCAAACTAGTCTATACTGGAACTACTGTATACTGTGACTACTGTTAAATACTTTGCCACCAGATGGCTGATGCTGCTCTCTCAGGAAAGAAAAAAAATTGAGCAGTTACAGTAGGTGCATATTATGGCATTGTGTACTGTATAGCTACTCTATATAGGACTACAGTATGTAGTTAGTACTGTCAAACTAGTCTATACTGGAACTACTGTATACTGTGACTACTGTTAAATACTTTGTAACCAGATGGCTAGTGCTACTCTCTCAGGGGAAAAAAAATATGTGCCATACATACCTGTATCATACTGTACTTACCTTACTACAGTACTATATCATACTACCTTCCAGATGCTTGCCCATTACGCGCGATCACAATGGGCAACACAGTCACAATATGGTCAATTTATTTATTGCATCGTTCCACGGTGAGTACATGGTTCCAAAAACTCATTATGCCTTGCGCCAACTCATCCTTTTTGGAGGGTTTCGCGACTTTTCGGATATGATCGTTCAGCTGATGCCAGACCATTTCGATAGGATTGAAGTCTGGCGATCTGTCATTGGAGAGAGGGGAAAAAAAAGGACAATTAGCTAAAGAGATACAGTACACAGTAAAAACAGTGGGAAAAAATGAGACACGGTTACTTCACTTACACCGCTGGTGTCTTCACCCAGTTGATACCGCGCTCAAGAATATGCGCTGTTGACGCGGTGTGCTTCGGATCGTTGTCCTGGTAGAAACGGTGACCATCTGGGAACTCACGTGTGATGTATCCCACAATCTCAGGCTCAATTTTCTCTTGGAAAAAAGCTTTATTCATGATTCCTATAACAAGAAAAGAAAAGTGTTCAAAAAACTGCACACTAGTACAGTACAGTGCATAAGGCAAAAGCGTGTGACATACATTTTACTGTACCTTCAAAGATGACAATGCATCCTGGTCCACGCCTAGAGATGGCACCCCACACATGCATCTTCACTGGGTGTTTTTGACGCGGCTTCATAGATATGCGACCTTTTTTGTGGAATGCAAAGGTGGCAAATCTCTCCAGCGAAACAGTAGACTCGTCAGTGAAGATGCAATCCTGGAAAGTTTCTCCACTGTCAATCCATGCCTGGGCCTGGACCACTCTCTCGTTAACGTCCCTTATCATAGGGTACGCTCTGTAAGGACAAGGAATAATTTTATATGTACAGTACAGTTTCTTAAACAGCACTTTAACCTCCTGTACTGTCCAGTACTAATCTCACACGTCCATATTTCCATCCAATTCTGCGTCTCATGTTCTTTATGCAGGTCTCGGATACAGTGAGATTGTGATTTTGCTGCAGAGTGTATTTGACCCTTAAGGCACTCTTCTCATCATTCTCTTCACGTATTTTGTTGACCAGAAGAGTTGTCTCCCTACAGTGTACAGAAAAACAACAATCCGGTAAGTTACAGTGCAGTAGGCCACAAGTACAGCACATCATTTACAGTAAAAATAGTTTAAAATGAGAGATCTACACAATACAGCTCAACCCCGTTATAGCGCGGTCCTCGGGGGCCACCCGATCCGACCGCGCTAGAACCGGGATCGCGCTAATTTTAAAAAAAAATGGCCGGAGGGAGGGAGGGAGGAAGGAGGGAAGGAAGAGGTGGCCGGAAGCCCTACACGTCCCCTGGCAGCGGCATCCATCCCCCTCCACCGGAATCCACTTCCTCCCCCCCCGAGGCCACCACACATACCGGCCCTCCGCACCCGCCCTCCACGGCATAATCAGTTTTGGGCCTAGCCCACGCGGCCCTCCGAGTCCCAGCCTGCTCCTCACTCACCCCCCCTTCTGGCATCCACACCACCCCCCTCACCCGACACCCCCCCTCCTACCGACACCCCCCCTCCTCCTGATGCAAGCTCTGCTCCGATCTCAGCAGCCGACACCAAAGGTAGGGAGGGGGAATGGGAGGGGTGGTGTGAGTGTGGTTTGAGTGTGGTGTAGTGTGCTTTGAGTGCTGTGAGTGCTGTGTGCTGTGAGAGTGTGCTGTGTGCTGTGTGAGTGCTGTGTGCTGTGAGCAGTTGATGGGAGTGTGTGTAGTGTGAGTGTGTGCAGTGAGAGTGTGTGCAGTGTGCAGTGAGTGCTGGTAGTGTGTTTAGTGTGCAGTGTGCAGTGAGAGTGTGTGCAGTGTGCAGTGAGAGTGTGTGCAGTGAGAGTGTGTGCAGTGAGAGTGTGTGCAGTGTGCAGTGTGCAGTGTGCAGTGTGCAGTGTGCAGTGTGCAGTGTGCAGTGTGCAGTGTGCAGTGTGCAGTGTGCAGTGTGCAGTGTGCAGTGTGCAGTGTGCAAAAAAAATTTGTAAAAAGAAAATGTAAAAAAAATTTTTAAATTCGGGGTCCATGCTAAAACCGCGTTATAAGCGAATCCGCGTTATAGCGGATCGCGCTATAACGGGGTTGAGCTGTATATAGTTCTATTAATATGCAGCAATATAAACAATAATAGATATACTGTATTATATACTGTAGTTATATAAATATTCCGAAATAACTATAAAATTAGATAGATCTACACAATGTAGAAGTATAACAAATATTCAAGTCCTGGAACATTTGGGTAACAGTGATCTTAACATGGTCTCATTTGAAATAAATTATCAAAAAACAGATTACTTGGGTTCAACAAAGACCTTCAACTTTGGAAAGGCAGATTTTAATAAACTGAGGTCTAATCTAGTAGTAATTCAATAGGATGATGTTTTTGCAGGGAAAAATGTAGAAGATAAATGGGCAGTCTTTAAAACATTGTTAGAAAAGCACACTTATCAGTGTATACCCTTGGGTAATCAGTATAAAAGAAATAAGTCAAAACCAATGTGGCTAAATAAACAGGTAGGGGAGGAAATGGACAAGAAGAGGAAGGCGTTTAGATACTTTAAGTCAGAAGGGACAGAGACATCGTATCAGAATTATAAGGAATGTAACAAAAATTGCAAAAGGGCAATCAAATTAGCAAAAATGGATAATGAAAAAAGGATTGCAATAGAAAGTAAGGTCAACCCTAAAAAATTCTTTAAGTACCTTAATAACAAAAAAATGAGAAAAGAAAATATAGGACCCTTTCAGTGTGAGATGGGTAGGCAGATTATTGGAGATAAGGAAAAAGCTGAGGTATTAAACAAATTCTTTGCCTCTGTGTTTACCAGGGAAGAATCAAGTTCAATAGTAGTGCCGCAGGAGGAAGCCACAACCTCCATATTAATGAACAATTGGTTAACTGAGGAAGAAGTTCATAAGTGACTTGAAAAAATTAAAGTTAATAAGGCACCTGGCCCTGATGGCATACATCTAAGAGTTCTCAAGGAGTTAAGCTCAGTAATAGCAAAACCATTATATTTAATATTCAAGGACTCCATTTCTAAGTGGATAAGGGAAACTCCCTTAATTGGGTGCTCCATATACCACCAGTGCTACCATATATAGGCGTATAATAATGTCATTTAGAGCAGGGTTAACATCCTCCTTAGTAATAACACCAGCAACTCAAATTCTCTGAAGAGAGAAACAATGAGGCAACTATAGTCCATTTAATGAAGGGAGAAAGCCATCTAACCTATCCGGTGAGTATATAACTCCACCCGGTGGTCCCTCTGCTAATAATAACCTCCCATAACCTCCAAAAATTTAGGAGTATGTACTCACACTTCCAGTCCGTTCTCTGCTGCGCTTCTCTCGCTGGGATTGGCTGGATGACCCCTGCTCCGTCGCGTGCCTCGGTCCCAATGGTAAGGCAGTAAATGGTAAAGTGATAGAACGAGCACTGCTGTTTGAATAGGCTGGAGGCAAGGTGCTGTAAAAATAACTTTATTCCGGCATACAAGCCAAAATTAAAACCACATGCGGAGGATCCTCTGACGCGTTTCGTCCCTTGGGGGACTTTATCTTCGGACTTAATTTAAGGACTCCATTTCCACAGGCTCAGTACCACAAGATTAGCGTAAAGCGATGTGGTGCCTATATTTAAAAAAGGATCTAGATCACAACCGGGAAATTACAGACCTCTAAGCCTGACTTCAATCGTAAGGAAACTACTTGAAGGTTTAATACGGGATAATATTCAGGAATACCAACTGGAAAACAAAATTATTAGTAATAGTCAGCATGGATTTATGAAGGATAGATCTTGCCAAACTAAACTTATTTGTTTCTTTGAGGAGGTAAGTAGGAATTTAGACCAGAGTAATGCAGTTGATGTGGTCTACTTAGATTTTGCAAAGGCTTTTGATACGGTTTCACACAAGAGGTTGGTGTACAAAATAAAGAAAGTTGGACTCAGTAATAATGTATGCACCTGGATTGAAAATTGGTTAAAGGACAGACAACAGAGGGTTGTCATAAATGGAACTTTTTCAGGTTGGGCTAAAGTCGTGAGTGGAGTACCTCAGGGATCGGTTTTGGGACCCCTGCTTTTTAACTTGTTTATTAATGACCTTGAGGTTGGGATCGAAAGCAAAGTCTCCATCTTTGCTGATGATACTAAATTGTGTAAGGTAATAGAATCAGAGCAGGATCTAATTTCTCTTCAGAAGGACTTGGAGAGACTGGAAACGTGGGCAGGTAAATGGCAGATGAGGTTTAATACAGATAAATGTAAGGTTATGCATTTGGGATACAAGAATGAAAAGGCGACTTACAAATTAAATGGAGATATATTGGGGGAATCCTTGATAGAGAAGGATTTAGGAGTGCTTGTAGACAGCAGGCTTAGCAGTAGTGCCCAATGTCATGCAGTAGCTGCAAAGGCAAACAAGATCTTATCTTGCATCAAACGGGCAATGGATGGAAGAGAAATAAACATAATTATGCCCCTTTACAAAGCATTAGTAAGACCACACCTTGAATATGGAGAACAATTTTGGGCACCAATCCTAAGAAAAGACATAATGGAACTAGAGAGAGTGCAGAGAAGAGCCACCAAATTAATAAAGGGGATGGACATTCTAACTTATGAGGAGAGGCTAGCTAAATTAGATTTATTTACATTAGAAAAGAGGCGTCTAAGAGGGGATATGATAACTATATACAAATATATTCAGGGACAATACAAGGAGCTTTCAAAAGAACTATTCATCCCACGGTCAGTACAAAGGACTCGGGCCATCCCTTAAGGTTGAAGGAAAGGAAATTTCACCAGCAACAAAGGAAAGGGTTCTTTACAGTTAGGGCAGTTAAAATTCATTACCCATGGAGACTGTGATGGCAGATACAATAGATTTGTTCAAAAAAGGTTGGACATCTTTTTAGATGTGAAAGGTATACAGGGATATACCAAATAAGTATATATGGGAAGGATGTTCATCCAGGGATTAATCCGATTGCCAATTCTTGGAGTCAGGAAGGAATTAATGTTTCCCCTTAATGGGGTTTTTTGTTTGCCTTCCTCTGGATCAATAAGTATAGATATAGGATAAAGTATCTGTTGTCTAAATTTAGCATAGGTTGAAATTGATGGACGGAAGTCTTTTTTCAACCTCATCTACTATGTAACTATGTAACTATGTAACAATATATAGTTCTATTAATATGCAGCAATATAAACAATAATAGATATACTTTATTATATAATGTAGTTATATAAATATACCGAAATAACTATAAAATTAGATAGATCTACACAGTATATAGTTCTATTAATATGCAGCAATATAAACAATAATAGATATACTGTATTATATACTGCAGTTATATAAATACACCGAAATAACAATAAAATGAGATAGATCTACACAATATATAGTTCTATTAATATGCAGCAATATAAACAATAATAGAT